>CAAKHD010008588.1:35339-49885 GCA_901007705.1 Fistularia tabacaria | reverse complement strand
TCGCTGCTGCGCGCGCCCTGCGCCTGGGAGGTGTGTGTGTGTGTGTGTGTGTGTAACAGGTGTTTGGCGTTGGTGTGTGTGTGTGTGCGTGTGTGTGTGTGTGTGTGTGTGGACATTGTGGGCGTGGAGTGTGGCGAAGTTTACTCCGAGATAGGTGCGCGCTGCAAACCTCCTCAATGTATTTGAATGTAGATATTTTCTCCAGGATGAAGTACTAAACACATACTCTACTGTAGTATTACTAGTTATTACTGCATCAAAATACCAGCTTTTACCTAGTACTTACCTAGTATTTATATAATATATTGTACTTGATATGATATGATATATCATATCACACAATATATATGATATAATATGACATTTTATATCTATACATATATATATATACATAAAAAGCCAGTGAAACCCCCTAGTGGCCGCGGTGGGAAGTGCAGAATGTCTGCGTGGCTTATGCTCACATGTCGATACTTCCCTGCTTCATAGCAAGAGATCGTAAAGAAAACAATGTAGAAGTAGAATAAAAACAAAGAATGAAATAATACGAATGAACAAGTAAGTCTCTTTTTGTAACTGTTTTCGGATTTTTACAATCGACCATTTTCACTGTTCAACATGCGGCTGTTGTAAAAAAACAAAACAAACCAAAAAAAACAAAACATCTGCTTGCTCGACTATAAATTGTGCTTCTTCGGAAAAGCCGCAAAGATATGGCAGCGCAGACGCCCTCCTCCACTGAAACCGCCAGAAGGGTCATCTGATCAAGACCCACTGATCCGATGCGTCGGCGACGGCTGATGGTCACGCAGTAATAACCCAATCCAGTGTGTTTATGACCTCAGAATCCCGGTTCCAAACACTTGACTCGAGCAGAAATGCGAAATCTCTCCGTTAGATTGAAAGCAAGAACATCCGCTCTTCTTCCTGACCCCAAACCGACTGCCTTCCCCTCAGTGTGTGTGTTTGTTTTTATTAGAGTTAACCCAGAGCTGATTACAACACTATAATTGATACCTATGATTATATCTCGGCGTGCCCAGAGCTGCAGACCACGGAGTCAGTTTATGGTTGTAAATCTAATAAATAAAAGTTTAAAGTGCACTTTAGGCGTAATTAAGTTAGAGTTAAGTCTTGAACTTGTCTTTTCTTCTTTTTTTGCCTCCAGAAAAGCCTCGTTATTTATCATTCCTGAAGGATCCTGGGCTTTTTCCGGCGCAGTTTCTCTCCAATTATGCGCCCTCTCATCATCGCCGGTGCGCCCGGAGGCACGGAGGACAATAACGCTCCCTCCCCCCCCGTCGGTGCAGAGGGAGCTCGGCAGACAGCGAGGCCGTGGCCTTGAGCTTCGCGTCCTTTCAAGTCCCTTCGCCGTCTTTTGTTGTCGTCCGTCTAAACTTTTGACCCCCGAGGCGTCTCTCCCGCTCATTCATGTGTTATCCGGTTTGAGCTGGAGCCCGCCGGGGGGGGGGGCTTTGGCCCCTTATTGCCGGACCCTGCTGGTTTATATCTGCCGCTAACGTGCGGCCGCACGATGAAGCTCCTCAAACCTCTCGGGACGTTCCGACTTCAAACCCCGAACCTGTCCAGGCGCCTGGACTGAGGCGACGCGTTGATTTATTTTAGTTTCCATATCGCGTTTTTTGATCGACGGGGATTTTCTTCTTCTTTCACACGGTCGTGCAAAACGGATCCGTTATTAGATGAAAGCCTTTATCGGATTAACGGGAAATGTAATAAAACACGCCTGCCAACGTAATCTCATTTATTTCTCTATTTATTGATTGATCTCTGAAAAAAAACTTGCCTCTCGCATTTGGTGAGGAATCCAAGGAATTTGAGCCAATAGTATAAACAAATTTATCCCTCTTCCCCTGAAATCCCTCGACTGAAGTGTCTAGAAATTCAGCAAATCCCATTTTCATCCAAATTCAGAAAGTACGTGTTATGCAAAGAGTGGCGGTCGTTAATGTGCTCGCGACAAGATTCCCGGTTCCGACTTCTCTGCGTTCTCCATGTTCTCCCCTTGTCTGCATGGGGTTCCTCCGGGTTCCTCCCACAGTCCAAACACAAGCAAGATCTTCACTGGAAACTCTACATGGTGAATAGATATATGTCTCTATATTCAAGATTCAGATGTTTACTGTCCTGTGTTCAGTCTGGAAACATGTTTCCCTGTTTCGTGAAATTCTTACTTTGACGTCCACGGTGCATCCAGATGAGTACTGATAGATAAATAATGATAGAGTTCGACAAAGAAAAAACGCACAAAAAAAATCGACTGAACAACGGTTTGAACTACTAATCCGCAGACCAAGAGTGCTCCAAAAAGGAAAATAATTTACATAGAGAACAGAAAATTTTTCATCGCATGACATTCCGAACAAATATGTTCCTCCTCAAATGCTTATCAAAATATGTGAATGTAAATAAATGATGATAAACACATCGCAATTCGATGTAGCGGTGCAGGGAAATGCAAACATTGCAGGGAATGTAAACATTATCGGCAAGAATGGTTGTGTGTCTCCGTCATCGATCCAGGCTGGACCCAACTTCCCGCCCAATAAAATTCACCCGGCGACCCCGAGTGCCGGAAAATAGATGTGAATGACTGACTGAATACTACACTTGTTGTCCCAGCTGTAATTTTGCAGACGCAATCGCAAATTGTACAGAAAAGGCTTATGTTCGTGTTTGGCTGGTTAAAGGACATGCAGAGTAAAATTGAACTGCTGACGCGGCTCGACTCCGAAACTGCGTTTGTACGCAAATGCATGTCCTGCAAAATGTTCCGGAGGCATACACATTGAACACACCTTTTCGGATTCAGGATGAGACGTCACGGCGCATCCATGCCTCGCTGATATTACTCGTCCCTGATTTGACCGAACACGGGCTCATATTTTCTCCCCAATGAAGTCCTGAATCTAAGCGGACGAAACAAACTTATGAGTCACCAAAAGACGACAGAAGCGACGCATTCGGGCGTCACTCAGACCGGTCCTCTCTTCTCCCTTCAAGGGACGTGCAAGTTTCTTAGAGTCCAAAAATCTGACAACCATGCCTGTTTTCATCTGTTCTAGCTCTTATGAATGGCATTAATATGACTTTAAAAAAAAAAAAAAAAGAAAGAAAAAATTCAAAACAAGTATTTCAAAGGCAGAGAGTGGGTTGAGAGTTTGTGGGGTTTAATTTGGGATTTGGGGTGAGTAGCGTTGAGTTAAAAGTACAAAAAGGTCCCCAGAGTATCTGAAAATCCGTTTTAAGTAAATCACTGGCAGACGGAGTAACAAAAAAAACCGAAACAATCCCCAACACAAACAGCGCTTTCAGTTCGTGAGTGTGTTTTTGAAGAGCTCCTATAAAACTTCATGAAGCATCAAAGCAGGGAGGAAAATGCGAAGTCTGCTCTTCACACTACTAGAGAGGGGTCGGATTCTTCTGGACCCCACGCACCACGCCGAGGCCCGTTGTGTCTGCAGAGGCGGCCCTCGGCATCTGAGGGTCCGTTTGGAAAGTTTACTGTGGGGCCCCAAAGCCTGGGACCAGAAAACTAACTGAACTGTACAAAAAGTAGAAACAACCCAGATTGAAATATCATTATCACATGGCTGACATTTAGTTACAGCCAGGAGGAGACGAAATGGAGACTCTTCAATTTTTCCTCTTAAAACTGATTCGAAAGTCCTTTTAAAGCCCTTAAAGGCGCAGCATCTTTGAGACGTCCGGCTTTTTAATATCTCGTGAAACGGTTAAAGCCCCGAGTTGCTCAAATCTTTCTCCAAAAGCCGCCCGCAAGCAAAGTGAGAACAATGCTTTTGTGATTCATGGAACATCCTGTCCATGCACATCAAACATGGCTTTAATTCAGTTTAACCACATGGTTGTTTGTTAACATTTTCTTTGATTTCGTTATGTGCGTGGTTCCGGTGGGTTCCCTCGAGCCCTCTTCCGACGTGGGAGTGCAGGACGCCATTGTCTCCACGCTACATCCATCCCTTTTTTCACCTCGACAGGGGAAACGGTGCTGTGAGAAAGACTGGACTCCCGAACAGCTCCACACCTTTATTCCCATCCAGCCTCTGGTTCTCAAAGAACTGACAGAGATGAGATTGAGGTCACACTTTGTGGCATGGACTACTGACTACCAGGGAGACAGAGGAGGCCACAGACTCGGGAACTGTAGGTCTGACCCTGGGGGTCATCCGCCAACTCGGGGTCCTGCCAGGCGCGAAAGTTTGTAGCCGACACTTTAGCGGTCGCACGCGTCGGGGAACGGTCAGGAAACTGATCCGGGAATTTGTCGCGCGGCGCGACCACAACCACCTGCATCTCAATGTCACCAAGAGCAAGGAGATGGTGGCGGGTTTCGGGAGGTCCAGACCTCACCCGGAGCTTGTGATGATCGACGGTGACCACGTGGAGTTTGTACAGTCTTACAAATCCCTGGGAACGCTGTGTTAATTTACCCTCAGGGATCTATTAAGTACTTACCTGCCATCAAGAATTCCCTTAAGTTACATACTAGAAAGTTTGGGCATTATTCCTGACACCAACATTAATTATTGAATTCACGGTGGAAGAAGCTGCCGGGACCTCATGAAAAATATTGCTTGTCACTTTTTTAATCTCTTTGAAATCCTTTAAAATCCGTCATTGTCTCAGCAGCTCACCCCTGAAACCCAACTCCTCCTAATGTGGTGAGGTGGAGGATCCCCATGGAATTGGACCCGCACATAGCGGGGCTGCACCGCACCGCTTGGGGAAGATGCCGCTCCTGTCTGCCGTGGAAACAGTTTTGTGATCATTAACCAGGTCCACTCAAAGAACAAGGTCAGTGTTAGTAAGCTTACACAGTCAGCACTTGTTTTAATCCATCACTTCAGGCTTGCCGGAGGTAAATTAGTCTCACCTTTGCGGCCTATTTTTGGCAGGTGGCGTCAAAATGACTTGGAGCTGGTGAAACATACCCATGGGTCAATACATGCCCTGACATTTTGTCCAATATGACTCCAGGTAAACTGACCTGGATATTTAATTTAATGCTTGCAGGTACTCCCCTCATTACTCATTGTCTCATTGACACCCTTTCCCATTAACAGCGCAATGCTAACCCTTCTGTAAAACTTTCACCGTTGCATAAAGGCTCATTTTCGGTCACGTTAGGCTGCGCTCGTCTGTGCAGCCATTAAATACATGGTGGCATGTGGACGGGGAATTGCTCTCCCTGGTTTAAACGATGCCGTGTTGTCTTCTTTTCATTTTGCTGGTTGCACAAGAGCATACCGTGCAACACTGCCCCCGGACTGTCGAAAGGTACTGCTCCATTTGCAGTGTTTGGCTTCAGATGGCTCGCTGTGGTACCGTTTTTCTTGGCTCGCCAGCAGAGCCACTCGTACCCTGAATACGACCGATCGCCGAAAACATGACCGTTGTTTGGCTGTTTCGTGGCTTTTTCAAGGCCGCGTAAACGCAGCCCAACCTCTGTTACACTTTCTTCTATTCTCCCTTTTTCACTTGTATGCTTGCGTACTCTCAGGGTATGTTAATGATTACTTGCCATGCGGTGAGTCTCAAGCAGGCCTTGTTGACTCTTCATCCCCCCTTCCCCCCAGCCCCAAACAACAATATCTGGCAGCTCTCCTGGCACATAGTTTCATTGCTTCTCTGTCAGTTTCTTTTTAATTCACTATTTTCACGCCCTGTTTACTCGCTCTGTTCAGTTCCAAACGCCGAATTCACAACGGCTTGTTCACCGTCCGCTCGTCCTCCCGTCCTCCCGCTCTCACAATAACTTCCAGCAAAGAGCTTTCAGCTCACACCTTGTATCTCCGAATTGAGAGGGGAAATAACGTTTGCTTCCTGTTTAGATTAAACAAAGCCCCTCTCATAGAAGCCCGGTGACATGTTACTGTGACCAATTCCGCTTGACCCCCCAGAGAATTCCAGCAAAACTCGCTTCTCCGGGCCAAAGGTGTGGACCAAGATTTGGATTTTTTTTCAAGCGACGGTGCAGAAAGCGAATATGAAAACGGTATTTCCTATGCTTATCCATTAATCCTCAAATCCAATCAGTAGACCAGCGCTCTGGTGGGGGATTAGTCATTAATTTCCATTAGTTAGAGTCTGAGCCTCCGTCGCTGCTTCTGTTGGTATCTAGTCCCTGATATTTGCGTCCTTTTTTTTTTTTTTCCCCCCTCACCTCTAATCCTGCATCCATGCTTTGGGCGACTGATTCCACCCCCACGCCCCGATTCTCCCCCCCAGCCCCCCTTTTTCAGGAAAGCCGCTGAGCAGGATCCTGACAAATAGACTGATGGGATTTGCAAGAAGTCCGGAAGGGGTATTAATAGGGGGGTTTTTAGCGGGGAGACCGGAGGCGGGGAGGTGAAACCGGGGGGCTTGTTCTGGTGTATTGACCCCTGTGTTGTCTTGCGCAGCTAATCAAAGCACCACTGCACCCTCTTTGTGCGGCTCCAGGAATGTGATCTACGCGAAGTGGAAATAAGCCTGCTTTGATTATCCAAAGGCTCGCTGGGACAGTGAAGGCAATGTCTGTTGCTCTGCCACCGCATTTCCTCTGAGGAGTGACATTTCGCCGAAACATCTCCTTAATCTGAAACACTAGGGATTGCTCTTGTATGTTCTCCGGAGTCAGGTCCTTGTCAGCGGCATTTCTAAACAAACCCGAGCGCATATAAATAAGAGAGGGGACAGAGTTACTGCTCCCTCCTGTTTCTGATTTGAGTTTTGTTCCAAATACACTGGGGCTGTTTTCTCTTTCCCCTCCTTTGCAAACACTTGAAGGAAGGAGGGCACCGCGGCTGACGGGGGGAGCGAAACGCGCCGAGCACACAGCTTCATTTCGGGGGAATTTTCGCAGACGTTCGAATGCGTCCTCGACTATATTGTCAGGCCACGAGAACGCGATATCTACTGTTTCGGAGTCGGGGCTCCTGCCCCAGCGCCGTCAAAACGTACTCATCGGTTCAGCCAAAGTTCATGCCGACATGCAGAGCCCCCCTGTTTTCAATGCAAGTGAAAACACAAGGCTTCCGGGGATCTCAGATACGTCAGGCTGTGTATTTTAAATGGGCTGCAAAAGGGCCCCTCGGTACTTTTTGGGGGGAACCAAAGAACATCCTTGCGTTGATTTGTTGGTTAAATCCACACATATCACCTTATCATATTTTATAAAGGTGGAGTTCGGGCTGCGTAGTACATTTGCAAATCCAGTGGCGCATGTAAGGAGCGTGACCTTTGCTCTTATGTTTTTTTTTTATCTCAGCCACAGACAAAATTAATCCGCCGGCCCGCGATGAAAGATCGGCAGCCAGGTGCTCACTTTATCTGTCGGCCGCTCGGTGACGAATACCAGGAATTTTGTTTATCGCCCATATTTCATCACAAACAGCTGCCAGCTGCGTCTGGAACGGTGCGATTTCACGGAAAACACGGCGAAATCGGAGCCAAGTGGACTTAATTGCCGTGACCGGCAAATAGGAGTGTCACGTATCAAATGGAAGCCCCTGGTCGGGAGATTTTTTTCACGGGGACACGACTCACGGCGATCATGTGTAGCCCCTGATTAGAAGGGAGCCGAGAGAAGAAGCATTTTGATCATCACAAGGTTGCAGTTCTGGGACGGCAGTCCCACAAGTGATGTTCTGTCTGGTTTTGCTAATCTCCATTATATGGCAGTTTTGCGCGTTAATTTCTGGGAATTAAAAACTGCGCTGGCTAGTCCCAGGCATCGGAACTACTTTTCCCGCCTTCGGATAACATCTAGAATTTAACTGAAACGGCGTGAAGCGGAACATTTTCTGGATGAGGCCGGAACCTTTTAGTTGCGAGCGTTAACTCACATGCCAAAGTTTGGCTGGAAAAATCCAGTCAGAGTTCAAATGGTGATTTAACCGCGCGATCTGGCAGAGCGGGTGCGAAATAAATCGGGCCCCCTGGGCCCCCCTGGTAATCCGGCGCGGTGACCGCTTTCAATACAGACTCCGATTTCATGCGAAGGAAAGGCTTGTTTCTTTGATAAAACCAGGAATCCAAACCTCTGCGGCATGTGACCCGCCATTATGTTTCAGCGTTGTCTCTGCTTTCCTTTCTCTGGTCCGTCGCTTACTTTTAAATCCCGTGGTATCACGGCAACGCTGCACACCAGCGTACGTTTTGATGGTAAATGGTTAAATTAGCCATTTTCATATTTGTCCCGGAACACTCGTTCTTGGGCTCGAGGCTGAAGTCTAATTATATCCATATTTATTGATATAGTTATTGTTGCCTTGTCCATATTTATTCAGTGACATGCGGTCAGGGGAGGCAGTGCCTCCCCTGCCTCCCCTGTGTTAACATGAAAAAACAAATAATGATAAAAAATAAATTTGCAAATATTTGTCCACTGATCTGTAATAGAAATGTTATTATTGTATGATTCCAATCATTCCAAGGATTTTTATTGTCAGTTTATCTGAGTTTGTGTATTTTCCTGTTCAAGTACAGCGGAAAGACCCTAAGAGAGGCAGTGACGAGCTGAGCCTCCTCTCTGATTGCGCAATCCTTGAAAGAGTCGGTGCCTCCCCAGTCAAGAACCTCACGCACTTCACTGTATTTATTGATATTGTTATTGTTGCTATGTCCATCTTTGTTGATATTGTTATTGTTGTGCTGCAGTGACAATCAAATTTACCCCCATGAAGATCACTAAAGTATTATCTCATCTCATCTCGTCTTATTGGATATTTGGGGTCAAGGTCAAAGGCCGATTTGACCTTGCAAAACAATCTCTTCAGCATATCTGAATCGAACTCGTACACTCGGCTCACATTGAAGATTTAAAATGGCTCAGTGGTGCAGCGGTTAGCGCTTCCGCCTCACAGAAGGTCCCCGGTTCAATCCCGACGGGGGGTTCCTTTCTGTGTGGAGTCTCCATGTTGTGTGGCTTTCCTCCGGGTTCTTCGGTTTCCTCCCATGCAGTTCCTCAACATGCAGTGGATCCATTGAAGGCCAGGGAATGCGAAAGAGCAAAATGTCTCTGTAAGTGGCCCCTCTGATGGATCAAGGGTGAACCCCCTCTTCTCGCCCAATGACAGCCCCCGTGATCCTGAGCGTGATGGCTAATGAATGAATATTAATAATAAATCCCTTCAAAATCACGTTCCCCTCCTTTGGGTTTCACTTTGCATATTTGAGCCACAGCTGTTTCATATTCGTGCTTAAATGATATTAATGGATTTTATGGATCAAAATCTAAAAACACGGGATCCTGTGTTTCCCGCCGTTCCACTCATAAGGCCGCTTTTGTTGGCCTCTCCCTGCCCCAGTTTCTGCCCCTGTGTTTCAAACTCCGTGCCCCCGGTTTGTTACGCAACGATTCCTTTTCTTCCACCAGAATCCTTGTGATGACACAAGGAGGGACGGAGCCCTCGAACGTTACACTGCTGCTCATAGCGGCCGAGCGCTGCTTTTAACAACCCGGCCCCGTCCAATGGGACCAATCCCGACAAACCGTTAGCGGACGAGCGAGAAAAGCGTCCGTCTTTTTGTGCCGACCGGAAAAGGCTGGCCTCGCTTCGCGCCTTGGAAACGAGCAGGGAAGGGAAGGAAAGCCTCGGGTTCGACTCCAACGTGGACGACATCTGCCGCCTCAACAGACAACTGAAGCGGCGCAGTTAAATCAATCCAGACCGGGGCGGAAGGTGGAGGAGGGGGTTGTCTCTTCATCTATGCTACGTTGGTAAATACTCCCATGTGCAAAAAGTGATCCCACTGTGTGGGACTTCTCGCGAAGAGAGTGGCCTGTGGCTCGCGGATAAAATGTCCCGGAGAAAAGGCCAAAGAAAGAAAGAAAAGGCCAGCTAATGATAAGTGGGGGGTTAATCAATGAACTGGCGGCAGAAAAAGCCTGATGTTTTCTTCTCCCCGACTCACGTAGCAGGTTTTTGGCAGTTTGCGGAGCTGTCTCTCAGTAGCTGAGAGCCTCTCGCAGGAACACCCGCGCTCGTGATTACATTTTGGAGCAGCTGAGAAGGATTCCTGGCGAAAAAAAAAGATTTTTTTTTAATTTATTTATTTTTTTTATGGCCGAGGGTTTCATCCCGTTTTAGGAGTGCGTTCCAAGGCGATGGACGCTTACGCCATCCCGATCATAAAATTTATCCTGATAGTGGGGAATCCATTGACGCGGATGTTTTTTAATTTATTCATATCATGAATATCATATCTTTATGTATATGTACATTGTTCTGACTGTCTTGATTATTTCTAAAAACATTCAATATGATCTCAGT
This sequence comes from Fistularia tabacaria, assembly GCA_901007705.1. Taxonomy (NCBI): domain Eukaryota; kingdom Metazoa; phylum Chordata; class Actinopteri; order Syngnathiformes; family Fistulariidae; genus Fistularia; species Fistularia tabacaria. Next base: position 39,590 of record CAAKHD010008588.1, on the reverse strand, counting down.
TTTAAAAAACAATGAATGTTTATTCACCATTTATTTTCTAAAATTGTATATTTTGTGCTCAAGATGATTTGTTTCTTCTCCCCGGAGACCTGCAGGTGGTTTGCAGCAAAACGCAGCAAAACACGTTCCTCAGTACAACGGCAAATATGAATCGCTGACGAGAACAGCACGAGATGTCATGTTTTTCTATGATGGATTGTTTACCTTGGGCGACTCTCTGAATCGCTGAGGTTGGTTTTTGTACGGTGGATGAGGCCGCGCTACGCCGAACGGCTCCTTTCGGGAGGGAAAAAAAACCCTCCAATAAAATCAAGATGGAAAACATGACAGAAGCTTAATTGCTGAAAGGGGGCCGAAGACATGCAAGGCTGGTAGAAATCCCGGACACAGGACGACCCCTTCTCCTTCTGAACGGGCCCGAGCCGCTGCTCTGACATGTCGGAGTCGGGATTCTTGCGGCGTGTGTGGCGTCCGGTCGGCCATCGGGGTCGTGTCGGACGCTCGCCGTGCGCGGCCGCTCGATGAAAAACCCGGGCTGACTCGGCAGAGTCCCTTCTTCCAAACACGATTAATTTCATGCAGTGACCACAATACCAGCTAAAAAAAAGGGGGGAATCCCAGATGGAATCAACAAAAATTTGACCTTTCAAAAGCGGGTTTCTTTTTGGCACTTTTCCCTCCCCTCCCTTACTCATTCGAAAAGAACGAGTTTACTATTTCATTTATTGTCACACAGCAATAAGATGCAAACAGTTTCTTAATCTGCATCAGTAAAAAGACATATCCCTGCATGCAATTCTAGCTATGGCCACTAGGGGGATTCCGGTAATCCGATACAAACTGCACCGGTTGACGCTTAGCTTTGCATATTTTATGGAAATAAAATGCGCTTTTCTTTCATTCCTTCAGTTAACACCGAACCGGCGGGCATTTTGGGGATCTTCGAAGGAAAACCGAGGAGTTTCCCTCAAAAGAGCTAAAGAAGAGCTGCAAGATATTCCTGGAGGAAAGGTGGGTCACCCAAAATGGGACAGTTCATCACAAATTCTGGATATTATATCTTAATATCTTAATGTTTTGTCATTTTTACATTGTCATTTCACTCAATTGAGACCCAGATGTTATTTAATCCTGGTCGTCTCTTGTCCGCTACAATATCGTTCGCTTCCCAACACGGCGCCGGCTGCCATCTTGGAAGCAGAAGTGCACCCAGGACTCTGCACGAAGGCTTTCTGCTTATTTTGGTCTGTGTGGTTTTCCCCCTGGGTGTGACGGGCGCCGCGGGCGTCAAAGGCCTACCGGCATGAAGCTGAGGAGGAGGAACAGAACACGGAGAAACCCCACCCCGACCAAGGCTACGCTAACAGGTACCAAGACTTTAGATGTAGTTTTCATGTCTCAAAAAATCCATAATGTCTTTTGCATTCATGTAGATGATACTTAAAAATACTTGGTAGTGAACTGCAAGTACCTCTGAATGATTGAGTCGATTTGACTGGAGTCCAAGTCACATGACATCCAGTTGAAAATTGCTACGTCCAGAGTGAGCTGTTGTTTCGGGGTAGTTTCACGCTGAGGGTACCAATAACACGGTACGGTTGCTAAACAACGATAGCCTCTGCCATTAGCGGCAGGCTTTTCACCTCAATGCTATCACACGTGACCTCCCATTTGTCCATTCATGGCTGCAGACTGTGGTGTGAACATGTCTTCCCTCCCCCTGTGTGTGATGCAGCCTTGGAGGAGGTGGTTTTGGTCGTTTTAGGGTGATTCGTTCCGTCCGAATTGGTACCTCTCTCTATAACTCTTTGTCTGTATCTGTACATATGATAGATTTTATTTGTTTTCCATTTGGTTATTCCGTGTTTTCTGTTGAACTCCTGGGATGATGAAGTGAAAAGGTTACCAGGATGTCGAGATATAGATTTAAAGTGACAGAATGGAGCATGTATCGCATCGACGCTATCATCCATCACATGAATTATAAATCATCTGATGATCATCATAGAAACTCAATTTCCATTGGTGAACGCTCACATCGGGTCAGAACCTCCAACCTTTTCACCAGTGGCTGGCTCTGCTCAGCGACGCTCCGCCTCCTTGGCCCGCTCGGCCCTCATCTGGTACCAATATGGACGCCTCAGAGCGGAGACCGAACGTGATTTAATGGTAATTCATTGGTGTTCCCATCAAATGTCAGAATCCGTCTGCGCGGATCGAGGGTCTATCTTGAGGATCTCGGCTGTCGAGCGCGAAACGATGCAGGAATTGGCAAGTGCTCTCATGTTTGTGTTTTGGTGCGTCTGACTGACAGGGAAATTGCCAAAGGGTCACATTTCAAAACATACCATCACTCCCCCTCAACATTTGATCTTTCTGTCTCCGTTTCCCCCTTGTTGTGCGTGCGTGCCCGAGCACGAAGACAGGGAGGGCATCGGGGGGGGCCTTTCCAATCGGCGCCGATCTTCTTCGCGCCGAGCCGATCCGGTCCCCCCTCGCTGTCACCGCTCCGTCGACGTCGTCGTAAAAAGACGACGTAACGGCGAAACAAGAACAAGGACCAAAAGTTTCTAAAGGCCGTTTAAAACGTCTCGACCAAAGACTGCCAAGAAGCGTGGGAGCCGAAGTCACACGGCGGGCGCGCAAGGATTGGCCGATTCTCAACGTGACGCCAACGCCGCGCCCCGGCAGTGTTTCCATGAGCAAAGACACATTTGCGGCATGCGTGTGTGAAACAGAATTTGTCCCAGATTTTTCTCCCCGTCCTCCTCCTCCTCCTCCTCCTCTTCTTCCTCACTCCGCTCTGTGGGCTCGGCGAAGGAGGCTTTGATGTGGCGCTCACTCAGCGCTGCGACCGCAGGCGCAAGAGGAACCAGATGAGCTCCGGACCGGTTTGTGCCGGAGAGGCCTATATATAAACAAGAAGAGCAGAGGAGGAAGAAGAAGAGCGCATGGCACGAGAAGGTGGAGGCGGGAGACCTTGGGGGTGGCCGAGGTCCGTGCCAGGCCAGTTTACTGTAAAGTTCCCCTGCTTGGGGCGGGGCTGTCCTGTCAGGGCTCCACGAAGACAATGCAGATGAGCGCTAATCCAAAAAGACACGGCGCAAATGTTTTCTTCTGGAATTCTCGCCGGCCGCTCCTCGTGACAAGCAGGAATTCAAAAAAACAAACTCGAAGCTTGAAAAAATAGACGTCGGAATCGTGGTGCATTTTAGGGAAAGAAATGGGACGTCACTGATTTGTTGGGAAAAAATTGGGATTGAACCTGATTGCGGAACAAGTGGTAAAGAGAATGAATGAATTGCGATGATACCATCGTGGATTTGAGACATGAAACCCAAAACTTGTGAGATTGCAAAGTGTCCCTTTTAAAAGAATCGATGTTGACAAATGAATGTCAATTCATGGTGCCAATAACAAGGGGAAAATCATTGGGGTTCCTTGAATTAGCCAAAAATCAGAAGCCTGCAAGAAGACATGAATATGTAAAAACAAATGAGGCAAATCTATATCTGAAACGGGCGGCATGGTTAGCGCTTGCTCCTCATGCCTAGAAGGTTCTTGGTTGGATCTCTGGATTCTCCCCGTGTCTGCATGGGTTTCCTCCCTCAAAAACACACAGGTGGTCCACTGGAGACCCTGAATTGAATGTGAATGAGAGGGTGAACGGTTGTGTGTCTGGGCAAGTGGCCCTGTGATCCAGGGTGATCCCTGCTTTTCAGCCAATGAGGGCCTCCAGCCATGAGCCTGATTGCGGAACAAGTGGTAAAGAGAACGAATGAATGAACATCTGAAACTCTTCGGTTTTAGTCACATCATGAACCGTCTCTTCTTCAACTGGATCGACTTCTACTGACAAGATCGACGCGATCTAAGCTGATTGTCCCACTTTCTGTCACATTCCGCTTTTCACTTGGAATCAAACTCAAATGAGGAAAAGTGGGCAGTGAGGAAAGTCCTTCAGATATTCATTGATTAATACCCAGTCAGGGTAAGGACGGGGTGTCATTCAGCAAGAGTCGGGGTTCACCCTGGATCCATCACGGGGCTACATGCGGAGACACACAGCCATTCATTGGACCGTGAGAGGAACCCGGAGAACCCGGAGGAACCCCACGCAGGCACGGGGGAGAACATGCAAACTCCAGAAAGTAGTCTCGCTGTCCCTGGGTGTTTTCCCTCTTGACTTTTCCTCTAAGGACACTCGTCAGCGGCAGGCTGGCTGTTTCCTGACACAGCAGGTTTGCCCTC
>CAAKHD010008588.1:13245-35319 GCA_901007705.1 Fistularia tabacaria | reverse complement strand
TTTTCCCCCCAACACCGCGTTTCCCCCCCCCCCCCCCCCCCCCCCCCCCCCCCGCTGTTCCTCCGTCTGACCGCCAGCCATCAGCAAGATGACTGAACACGAGCTGAATCAGATCTCCGTCCTCCATAACTGTCTGCACTGTACAATTACGCAAACCTCATAATAGTTTTGATTTACGACCACGTGACACCGCGGCCTTTTGGCGGGCAGCCTGCGCGGCGCTGACTCCGGCAGCGACCGCGAAAAAACGTAAAGCCATAGGATAAGAATCCCTCGGATGCTAACGGGCCGAGGAGAAATTAAAAAGAAATTAAATCTGCAGGGGCGAGATTCTCAAGCCCGTGCTTCTACGTCGCGATCTGCTCGGGCACGACAGGAACTCGAGGGACGAGCGTTCACTCTTTCCAGCTCTTTCACGTTCGTCCGCTCTGTTTGTTTTTCCCCTCTTTCTTCCAGTGAACAACGCTTGACGTGCAGTGTTTATCTCCGATGTCGGATAAACTATTTACGCAGCAAACCCGCGCCAGGCGGGCGCTGGAGCCGCGACGCAATGGAATGACAGAGCTGTTTTGATTGGACGGCAATCAAAAACCCCTGCGCGATCGTAAACGAAACCCACCACGAGACGATTTTGTTTACTGGAGTCGAAGAGAAATGCCCAGAGAAGAGCGATTGTCTTTGACCTTCGCGCGCTGGCGGAGCTTAGCGGTCCGTTTCAATAAATACAGTCGAATTCCCTCTGTTGACACTGGAGCGGTGACTGTATTGACTGCTTGTAGAAACCGCAGGGACTTCCTGGTGCTTACCGGAACATGCATGCAGACGCGGGCACCGGGATGCAGCATCGGATTGAATTGGAATACAGCTATATGTGTATTTTTAAAATCACTTTCACGTAGCCCGTGTTTAAATCCCTATTTCTCCACCCACCGGCTTATTTACGGCATTTCTGGAGACATCAAACAACAAGGCTTTTGTGTTTCTTATGCAAACAATCCATTTGAAAAGATAGATTTGAAATTATAGTCTTTAAAAAAAAAAGGATAAATTCTAAAAAAAAAAAAGTATGTGAAAAGCAGTGAAAAAACACAGTAAAGCGCAAAAGACAAATTACCTGAAATCACAGAATACAATTGCTACCCTCCTGAAAACATCAAGAATTACATGAAAATCAGCAGACCAAAAAGCACAAAAATCTGATTTTTTTTTTTTAAGTATTTGAAAAACGATTCCATAAATCCATTATTGCTGATACAAAAATATGTATTGAAATGTTTTGAACAAATATTACAATGCAACCATAAAATAGCAATAAATTGGGATCAAGTTGCAAGAAAATAATCATGAATTTAACACACACACACACGCACGCACACGCACGCACACACACACGCACACACACACACACACACACACACACACACACACACACACACACACACAAACAGACACACACGGACACACACACATGCACACATAACCCTTTTTTTCCAAGGTCAGTAGATGCAGTTTTCGGGTCACATCAGTGACATTTTTCTGACTCCTTGCATTTAATTGCTAGTGAAAGGTAAATCATTAGAGCCAGTTCAAAATTTCCAGTGTGTGTGTGTGTGTGTGTGTGTGTGTGTTTGGGGTAGCTGCTCTTGGGCATCGCGCTCTGTTGATTTGGGCGCTGCAATACTCTTGAAAAATATCAAATATATCAGTAAAAAGTTCATTCCTGTTGCGGTCGTTTTGGTTCAAAAAAGTGAAAAGCATGTGAAAATGATTTTGTTTGGACCAAACTGCAGGGAGCGGAGAAACACACCCTCCGATGATTAATCATTTCAATGATCGGGGGGAAAACACTCAAGTGGGATGTGACGGTATCTGAGAAGTACTGTCAAGCTAATTTGCAGAAGAAAATCGGAAATAAATCCAAGCAAGTTGGAAGCACTTCTGCGTGACTGCCATGCTCCCGGCCGTTTCTCCGCCTGCGGACCTGTTAGCGTTTGCCTGTTAGCCCATGCTAACTGTAAACTGTACACTTGCCTCGAACTGACATCTCCCCTTTCGGGAAGGGCTTCTTCCACTGATATTTATCTTTGCCGATAAAACCTTTCCTGCCTTCAAAACTACAAAGTATTGGTTCAAGAGCTTTTACGTGATTTTTTTTTTTCTTTTTTTTCCAAAGTGCATCAAGTCAGATGAAAGACGTTGACAGAACAACTCCAATGCGATGCCAGTGGTTTATTTCATGTGGAGGAGCGGTGCCCATTCTCTCTGGTTTCCCTGTCCCAGATCAAAGCTTCTGGGCTAATCTATTTGACTGGGTCCTTCCGTCTCCACGACAACAGGAGCGCACACAGGAAGCCCCGTCCTTCCTTCACGGGCCCTTGTCGACGACAATGCAACCACTCATCAGTGTCTGATGCTGTGTTTGTGCGCACACACACACACACACACACACTGCTGTTTACATTTTGTGTAATTTAACTACACACGGCTGAGTGTGTGTGTGTTTGTGTGTATTTATGCATTAGCCGACGTGGTAATATCCTCTATTCCGTGTGTGTGTGTGTGTGTGTGTGTGTGTGTGTGTGTGTGTGTTTAGGAGCTGAGCTTGCTGCAGTCTGGCAGAGCGCGACGGAGCCGGGTCGCGCAGGAGCTCCTCGCGATTTCCCAGCAAAACGACTCAAAGACGGGAAACGAAGACCATTATCTCTAAACGAAACCGAACAGGAAGGAAACTTTGCCACATTATCAAATAGAACCGCCTCCTTTTTTTTTTTTATTTTACTTTTTTTTTTTCTTCCTCTCTACTTCAGCCATGTGCTTGTATTTATCCGGCCCCGCGTTTGCCCATCTGATTCATGTATGCCGTGATTAACCCAAACGTGAACTGAGGCTGATCTCGCCGACTGTTCTCTACTACAGGTCCAAACTACCTCATCTGGACTATTTTTTGTCCGGGGCGGCGATACTGCGTCCGTTTGCGAGCCGACGTTTGTGGAAACCAGGGGTGGCCAAGAGCTAACTGTTATCTGGGGAGTCTGGCCTGTTGTTATTCAGACACTCTCATGCCCTTCATACTTCTAAAGGAACATTGCATGCCAGGCTTCCTTGTGAGAGAGAATTACAAATCCACCCTCCTGGCTAGTTAGCTTAGCTTGATTTATTTATCTTCTGGAGCCGTTACTTGAGTGATGAATGGTCGAGTGTGGTATCCCAACCGTACCTGTGTCACATGTCATCGAATGCAGTTGTCCATGCTGTGACTTGTACATTCGCAGCGTTATGAGGTGATGATATGAAAGTACCGGACTTGATTTTCAGAGCAAGTGTAGCCAGAGCTGCTCCTCTGGCAAAGCCGCTACGCTAATTCTTGAAATACAAATTCCGGCTTTTTCAATCCGGCAAGCAAAACATTTCTATAGTGTAGTGTGGTTTTTCTTAGGGCTGCTCTCCTGGGGGGTCGCCACAGCCAATCATCTGCCTCTATCTTAACCTCTCCTCTGTGTTGTCTTCTCTCATACCAGCTATCCTCCCGTTCTCTTTCACTCCATCCATAAATCTGCTTCCTCTAGGTCTTCCGACATCACCGTCCTTCTACCCAGTCAGAATCTGACTTATCTCCAGAACATCTAAAGTGCTGTCCCTCTGATGGAGTCCTTCCTGATCCTCTCCATCCTCCTCACTCCCAAAGTGAACTGCCACATCTTCATCTTCAACACGTTTCTTCACCTCTTCTCCACCCTCTCCACTGTCGACCCTCAGTACTTCAAATCCTCCACCCTCTTCATCTCCACTCACTGTAGCCTCTCCGTTCCACTCGGGTCCCTCTCATTCACATACATGTATTCTGTCTTGCTGCAGTTGCCCGTCCTTCCTGTCCTCTCCAGGGCATACCTCCACCTCTCTAGATGTTCCTCCACCTGCTCCCTGCTCTCACTTCACATCACAGTGTCATCTGCAAAACATAGTCTATTTGTGATTGCTGTCACCCTCATTTGTCAGCCTTTCCATCACCGTAGCAAACAAGTAGTTGCTCAGAGCTGATGCGCTCTTACCTCCGCCTTGAACTCCTCTGTCACACCTCACCTTACAGCTGTGTTACAGCTTTGCATACATGTCCTGCGCCACCCTAACATACCACTCTGCCATCCATAGAGTACCACAACTCCTCTCTCCTCACCCTGTTGTCTAAACATTTTTTACACGGATCGACTGCAGATCAAGTGACACCATGAAAGGGTCGGCCTCTCCCTTCCTGATGGAGAAGAGCTTCTGTTGACAGGCGGATTTCCCCTGAAGTTAATTTTAATGGGTTACCTAGGAATAATGTATAGAAATACACGAATAACCTATTAATACAATATTTGCAGTCAATATATATCCACCTTGTGGGTTGAATTGAAAGCTGTGAAAAACCGTAAAGCCTCTGTCTTACGTGTCAATAAATCTTTCAGGGGAGACGAAAATACGAGAGCAGTAATTTTGTCCTGAAAAAAACAACAGCGTATTTCTATTGCGTTTTCTGTGCGGCTCTGCATCCGTTGTGGTTCCTTCACTCTATGAGATGTTCAGTTTTGCAGCGTCTGGGCGGCACGTTCAGTTCGCCGAGGTGCCGAGCTCTGCGTGAGTCTTACCCTCCGGGGATGAAATCAATGGATAATTTGCATGTAATGAATTAATTGGATTCGCCGTGCTCCCGGACAAACGTTTCCCCGGAACGGAGAAACGTGAAAGAAAAAAAACCAAAACAAAAACAAATTGAGACCGACTGCTACCGAAGTCGCCGTTTGCTCTTGCAAAGATCCAGCTTCAGTTTCCCATGGTTCTGCTTTTCAGTCGCATCTCGCAATCCAATTTGATGTGAACCGTGTGTGTGTGTGTGTGCGTCTGTGACACAGGCTTTTGTCATCTTCTGTGTTTGAAGCTGAATGCGAACAATGTGATTTCGGTTCGCCTGCAGGCCTCTCTGGACTTTGGGAGTGTTGCGTCTGTGTCCTGTTAAGAATCTGCGATAATCTGAAGATTGAGCGATTGGAATGGGGTTGCGAAAGCAGGGGTTCAGCTGCGCCGTATTAACACCAAAACCCTGACCCGTCTCGCTCCTCCGGCTTCGGGAGATAGATTCCACCGTGTCAGGCTAACAGGATCTTTTCTCTCTTCACCTCATCTTGTTTGCGTAACATCAAGGGCGGCGTAAATTGAAAAAGATAATCCAACTTCTCTTGTGTGTTGTCGCGGGGGCGTGAAAAGTGCTTTGTGCGGCGGGCAGTGAGATGGAAGCAGAAGCAGCGAGATTAGCTGCCAACCCATCGGGCCTCTGACCCGAGGGTACTTCTGAACCTGCATTGGCGTGAAGATTCGGAGGGTTCTTGAAATGCCCTTTCGTTTTATTCTGCCTCATTTGAGTAAGCAGCAGTCATTGTCGCCGGTCGGCACCGGTGTGTCGCAGGCTCGTCCAGGATGCCACGCACTTGCGACGGACTGCACAACGGAAGAGTGGCGAGGTGACTCGTCTGACGCCATCATCAGTCGGTGAGTATGTTGTACCGCATACTTTCAGGATGAGAACAAATGCGGAGAGACAGCTGCAATTGGTGAAGTTGTGTATTCCGTGTCATTTTCCGGCCAAAGTCGACGCTAACTAAAGTTAATATGTGTCAAGTGAGCGCTAGCTGGGTTCATGCTGTTGCCGCCTATCGGGTATTGTACTCGTATGCTTACACAGTTTTATGTGGAGTGGGTGTTTGATAAAACAAGAAAAAGAGACATCTTGGAAATTCAAAGCCAATACTCTGTGTTAGGTCGCAAAGCACCTGCGAGGGCAGTAAAGATTTGGCAAAACAGCTATTTCGCTGAATGCTAAATCATTTGCTGTTAGTTTACGGTGGCTGTGGCTCAGCTGGCGGAGCAGGCTTCTCGCCATTTGGGCGGTGGGGAGTGCGATACCTGGTTCCTCCTTTTCTGCATGTCGATGTGTCCTCAGGCAAGACCCTGAACCCCACGATGCTCCTGACCTGCCCGGTTAGCGCCTTGCATGGAAGCTCTGTGGATGGTGAATGTTTTCTACCGTCAAGCACTTTGGAACCCTTAGGTGTGAGAGAGCCGTGCAAGTACAGACCATTTACCATCGTAGCAATTCCTTTACCCGATTTCAAACACATTTTTACTGGGTCTGATGTTTTAATGCCATTTTTTGTTCGTTCTCTTTTTCATTTGCAGGAAACCCTTTTTCGCGTGATCTCTGCGCCTCGGCTCTGCTTTCATTTTGATTTCCACATCTCTACTTTGTACGGCACAAGTCTCGGTTCACGCAACACACCGGATGTCATAGTTTGGTAACAAAGAAACCCTGAAATATGTACGGCTGCATTTCATTCATTCTTTATCTGTGCCGCTTATCATTCACTCGGGGTCTGTGGGCTGCTGGAGTCAGCATTGGTCGATCACAGGGCCATTCAACCATTCACTCCCCCATGACTCCACAAGTCATGAAGAGACATACAACTGTTCACTCTGTCATTCTCACCTCCGGGCAATTCAAGGTCTCCAATGGACCTACCGGGGGAGACCCATGCAGACATGGGGACCCCAAGGCAGAAAGGCCGACGGTTGGAATCAAACCACTGACCTTCTCACCGACTCGCTAATCACTGCGGCACAGGTGCCTTTCTGTTATTTAATTTTAGATGTGGTGGGATTAAACCTTAAAACTAGGTCCACGCAATAATTGAATGACAGAATGCACATATGTAGGGTGAAGCATCGAGCCAGCAAAAGGCTGACGAGAATTTTCCGTATTACTGCAAGCGATGTGAGTAACGTCGGCTCCAAGACGGTTCAGGATGCCGACACATTATACGTATCTCTCGCTGTCCTTAATAAGAGTCGGCACGTGGAGCAGCGTTAACTTTGCTTTCGCACTCGATGGAGCCACCAGGAGTCCTGGCCCGCCCGCTCGGAACATCCAGCCTGAGTCACGAAGACCCAGGGCCGTCAGCACCTAATACATTATCCTTGAAATCTCCGCCGGTGATCTCATGTGATGCGTGACATCACGTGCGACCCCCGAGAGGCGACGGTACGGACGTGAAATGGTAATATACTGGAAACAGATGACATCAGGTTACTCAAAGTTAATAGCCGAATTCGCTTTCATGTCGATGAAAACCGATACACCTCACACTGATTCAGCGCTGACGTGCACTGAAGGCCGGTTTTAGGACTTTTTCTGATGCGGAAACACAACATGGTGTCTGGAAGGCTGCGCACACCTCGCATACCTTGAAAGTATTGAAGACGCCATCAAAAAATGTCAAATGTTTCTCACGTATTAGTTTTAGATGCTAGTTTTGCTGTACTTAGCCGTTAGAAAGTTCTCAGTCATCCAGGTCATTGTGAAGTCTTGTCAAAATCTTCTTGTGGTACTGAAGAACTGAAGAAGCCTCTCGGATCAGTGGCGAAAACATCTTCAACTGAAGTCCAGTTGCAACGAAAAGAAGATTTTGACAAGGATTAGCTGTTAGAAATGTAAGCCGCGCTGCGTGTGAATGTGAAAATAATGGCGACGATACTCTGTTTACAAAACTACGAAGCTACGCGCATGAGCTCGCTAAAACAAAACCTGATATCGGTTGATCCCAAGCGTTTAACCAAGCTACATTTGAACTGTAAATATAACTATTTGGCAGGATTTGGTTGGCACACAGCTAATGCAAAAAAAATTAAATGCTAAAATGCTAATAACGCTAGCGGAAAGAGGGCTAAATGTCAACCAGGCAGCGCGGTGGCGCAGGGGCTAGCAATGAATAAATGAATTTATGTTAACTGTCAATTAAGCGCTTGAACAGCTGAAACTAATGATAGCCCACGGATAAGTTTATCCTGCTTGTTACGGATAATAAAGGTTTTTATTATTCAGGTCCTCCATCTGTGACAGCAATGAGATGGGGAGTTTGTGCTCAGCTTTTAATAACGTAGGACGGTCACACTCGCTTGCCTTGGCCCGAATTTATCTGACTGTACAACTTTTGATTGATTATATCATTTCCTTTCATTGTAAAATATCTATATCACGGCAGGGCCTGTTTGGCAGGAGCTGCTGGAGGTCCGCTCCAAAGCATGACGTGGTTTTGATTTGATGATCTAACGTATCTGCCCGTCAGAAAGTCCCTTCGCTGACTTTAATAATGTCAAAGACACAAAGACACATTTATATTTGGGTTTATTTACGAGCGGGACAGAAATTACATGGCTTATCCACAGAGCTGCAGGAGATTTGTGCTGGGGCCAGATGATGCCATTCCTCACCTCCTCTCCGCCCGGTGCTCTTTCAGACACCTCATTAGGGATGAGTAGTGAGGCAATGGCCTTTCAAACATTTCACTGACTCCATCTCTTGGCGGCAGCCGCTCTGTCCGCTCGCGCTGGCGGGTTCGGAACAGATGGATGGAACGAGCAAGGAAAACGTCGGCCGACGTCTAAACTGTCCGAAAACACTTGCCTGATGGTTCGTCTGAGGGACATTTGGTCTTGTTCCCATGAAGGTAAATGGCGGTACAGCTGCAGATTCGGAGCGAACCTCTTAATAAATAAGCTTTTATTGTTTACGTTTTTTTCTATGACTGGAAGCCTCAGTTGGATCACATGGGAAAAAAGAAATGATCCAGAACTCTGGTCACCTACGATCTCACAATTGGCTATTTATAGGACGCTCATCAAAAGCAGTGGGAAGAAGCAGAAAAATCCTCTTGGCTGCTCTTCGTGGATAGAGTCGCAAGAGCAATTTTTCTTTTATTTGTTATTTTCATGTGGCTTCCATCAGCATCCCTCGCTTCCCTGTCCTTAATTAAAAAAAAAAAAAAAAAAAAAACTTCCAGATCCTCACGCGGATATTAAAACACGACCGTCCGGAGCTCGGCATGTTTTCCTGTCCTTTGACTCGCGCAGTTTCGTTGTGCGGAGCGAAAGATGGAACGCGTTAATACCCTCCTGCGACACACATGCGGGCTGATTTCACCAAGCAGTATGTCATGTATAAACATTTGGTTTTCATTTTAATACAAGCGTATCAGATTCATGTAAGGGACAAATGAGTCAACAGTCATCACTGTTTCCCCTCCAAGCCAAGGACCTTTTATTTACTTGCGAGCCCGTATCCCGACCGAAACTGCGTTCAAACAGCAGGATCGTAACGCAGAGCTTATAAAACGACATTTCAAGAGAAGGCACGGTCCCCGTGGACTCAATTAGAGACTGGCACTTGAGCAGACAGATGAAGTAGGCAGAAGGAAAGCCATCTCCGAAGACCAGAGCGCAATGTGTTTCGTGTCAGGGGTTTGCAAAGTGGGGGTCGAGTCCCTGCAGGCGGGCACGAGAGACACATGTGTGTGTGTGTGTGTGTGTGTGGGGAGGGGGGGGGGGGGGGCAAATTATTTCCAGGAATGACCTGAAGTTTTTGAAATGTCTGGGAAGCAAATTAGTAGCAAAATTCCTTCAAACAAAAAATTAGCCTCATCTATCGGAATGCATTTTCGATGGATTTGAAATGTTTGCACGCTGTAAGCCACCGCCGGGGGTCGCAGGGGGTCACAGGAGGGCAGGAGTCGCTCGTATTAAGAGAGTCTGGGGATGAGCAAAGTGAAATTCCTTCTGTTGTTGCTGTTTGATTTGAAGAAAAAAAAAACACAACAATTTGCTTTGAGCTTCTGAAGCTATACAGTGTAAAAACATCCCTTTCATAAATGTATATCCTAAGACCGCTGAGAACTTCCTCCTCCTCCTCCTCCTCCTCCCGAGGCTTAGCCGTTATGAACCCATTACCAGGCTTTTAGGAACGTCCCTCCTCTGTGGAGTCAAAGGTCTGACAGCTCTACGTTGTACTGAATATAAAACACCTGGAGGCAAAATTCACAAGATCTTACACAGCGCGGCGCCTCCTGGGATATAGATGCACACAACGAGACAAATATTGATATACAAATGCAATATTTTCCAATTATGCAAACTTGATTCCAAAGAATCTCATTATTTGGCAAAATATGTTTGAATTCATTCGTCTTAATCAGGGACTTCCAAACTCTGGCCCTGAACAGATTGATCTGAAGGATGGAACACCCTGAAGTGTATGCAGAAGCCCAAGCTAACATAGCTGATATCTGTTTGCTACACGTCCAAAGACGAAAGCCAGCTGCTAATGTTAGCATTAACTTTGCGATGCAATTAGTAGCCTGTGGTTCTGTTTTATTGTGTTGAAACTTGTACTATTCTGCTCTATTCTATCCCAGCTGTCATTGGGCGAGAGGCGGGGTTCATCCTGGAACGGTCCCAGTGCCACATAAAGAGACGCTAGCTATTCGGCTAATTGTGGGATACCAGACTCACCTGTCATATCGAGACCTGCAACCGTTCGCTCTCTCGTTTACACGTCATGTAGTTCCCGTCAGAACACGTGCATTGATCTTGTTCTGAACAAGAAAGCGGATTGACTCTTGCCGTTGTTTTGAGTAACCGCGGCGACAAAATCCGGCATGGTTAAACGAGGGCCGACTTCGGAAACCGTCGAACGAGACGGATTAACGGACGGCGCCGATCGTCGCATCAAACAATAGCTGGGGGGAGAAGAATCCATTTTAGACTTCTCACCCAAACCCTGAATTCTAAATTTGTTTGTTTTTTGGAGTTTGCTCTTGTTTTCCCTGAGTTATTTTTCCCGTCCAGAATCCGAGTTGTTTCAATTTCGACACGAATAGCTCCACATGTGGCCCTGATCATCTTCCATAATTCTGTCTAACGGCATTCCTGCGATAATCAGTTTTTCTTTACACAAGCACCAACGGCATCTTTTATCAATTAGGGATTTAAATCTTTTGAGAAACAAATAGAAGAGAAGGAGAAAAAATAAAGAAAACCTTTCTCGTTGAAAATCTGGGAGAGACGCGAGAACAGGAGCGGGCGAGCGACGCCCCGTGCTCACCCTTTGCCCGATGATGTGCACGTTTTTGAGTTTTTTTTAGTGGCCAAATCAGATACTGAGTGACGGAGCAATCTGTGCGAGCTCAAAGCAAAACCTCCAGCATTCCTCGTTCCCGGGGCGGACCACCCAAAACGAACCCCCCCTTCCCCCGCTCCTCCTCCCAATCTCGCCCACCCTTCCCCGCCCCTCGGCCTCCTAGAGTAAATGTCACAAAAAAAAAGGGGGGGGGGGTGGACTTGAACTTCAAAAGGTGGCTAATCTGGAGTAGCCCGAGTTAATCGCGTGCATCTGTTCCATGGGGATCGGAGGCTGCTGACCCGCAGGACCCTCGCTCCGCCGGCTTCCGCCGGCTGCCGCCGTGCAGCGACAAGAGCGCTGATGAAACGATCACCTCAGCGGGCCTCGGAAAGTGACCATCGGTCAATGTTGTCACCGAAACGGCAGGGGAATTTTTTTTTTTTTTTTTTTTTGAGATTATGGAACCGCTGAATGTCAGCGGGCTCATTTATGCTCAATGATTAATCCACGTACATTTTTGAGGAGCTCGCGGACGCATAGCAAAAGCAGCCTACCTGCTGGTCAACTGCGCTGCCTCTTTTTTGTGTTTCTCGCTGTTTTTGGAAAGGGAATTCGGAACGCTGAACTCTGCACTGCCCTCTTGTGGGTGTATTACGTAACAACCATGCTGATGTAGAGTACACGAGGGAGTATGTTGGCGTCGACAGTTGATGGCGTTTGAAATGGATGCACCATTTACGTACGGGACTTGAGCATAAAACAGCAATAAGAGGTACAAGTGGCCGGGTTTTACAGCGAACAGGTAGTTTTGAGCACTGATTTTGAAATGTGGTACAACAACAAATGATCATTTTTGAGGCGGAGTTTGGCGATTTGATCCCTGGCTCTTCTTTTCTGCTGGCAAGACACTGATTGGCTTGCTCTGCGCCTTTCGTGGCGGCTCTACCCTTCATTGGTGTGCCAGTGCGACTGTGAGATTGGGTGAATTTAGCTTAAAGCTCTTAGAAACCGCGAGGTATCGAAAGCTCTATTGAGTGGAGGCCGTTTACCATTTGCAAGTAAGTGATCCCAGGTTGCTCGAAACATCGGTGCAATGGTTTCATTGTGCTTTCATTTGAATTTGTGGGCATTTAAACAGGAAACAAAAAGGAAAAACTGAGAGAGTGAACGGTTTAACCTCCGTATGACGATTGAATGAGCGGCTGAATGGTTTTATGTCTCTTTATGTGGTCCCATGATCGATTCAGGGTGAACCCCGACTCTCGCCCCATGACGGAGAGGAAAGGATCCTGCACCAGTGTGAGCCTGAGTGCTGGATAAGTTGTATCGCAAATGAATGACTGGAAAAATTAAGAAACAAAAACCTCTTTTCATTTTAAAATAAATGTCAAAACCTTCTTCTTCTTATCCTATCGGCTTTTCCGTTTCAGGGGTCGCCAATAATAAATGTCAAAACCTGTAAAAATTAAATCAAACGGAATTTTGAAAATAAACAACAACAAAATTCCTTTTATAATTGCATCAGCGAGGGGAGAGGACGCCAACGGGGGGAAAAAGTTTCCCAGGATCAAAAATAATTTGGTGAAAATGTCATAAAAATCCAAATAAAATATAAAGTAATAATTCATTTATGGAATAATCTGGTGAGATCACCCGAAAAGCCAAATAATCAGCAAAAATATACCTTAATCTAACCGACATTAATCAATGTACAGCAAGTTACCTGGAAGGTTAGCAAGTGGTTTTGTCAAAATCTGCCTTGAAAATTAGCACAAGGTAATTCTAAATTTGAATAAAACCAAAAAAAAAACAGATCACTTTTAAAAATTGAGAAAAAAAAAATGAGCCGTCTTTTCTACGGTCTTGTACTTTTTTATTTCCGTTTTTTTTTTTTTCCCTTCCATCTCAAACCACTTGAACTCTTGAACTGTATGCAAAGGCCTCGGCATTGCTTACTCCAAAAATAAGTTAAACCTCCGGCGGGTGTTTGTGTGTGTGTGTGTATGTGGGGGGGGGGGGATCGGGGGTTTCCCAAAGATACCGAACTTTTCCATAGAGTCCAAAATATGTCGGATTGAATTACAAGCGATGCGCTTAAAAGATGATGTACGGCGCATCTGGCGCGGCCACAAAAACATCCTGATGAAGTGACGGAACAAGCAGTCATTACACAAGGCGCAGTTTCACATGTAAAGTCCGGATTTCGCTGTGCCGCAGATCTGGCTGAGATCGCAGGTGTCCACGGGAACAAGGCCCCGCCGCCACGTTCGACATCTGATCAATTTCTCATCCCCGACGCCGGTCCGTCCTTTGAAAACTTAAAAGCGATCCTGCCAGATGTTCCTTCCCGCGCCCAATCATCCCTCCTGCGATCCCATGATACGACACACGGGAGCCAGACGTCATCGATGTCGGTAATGGCATTAGATTTCTCTCAATTCCGGGGTAATGACAGGCCCCCCGACCGGACCGTCTGCATTCCACGCTCCTGGGACGGAAAGCGCGGCCCTATCGCGTTTCATAACCCGCACCACCTTGCCAGCCAGATAGCAACTGCAAGCAACATGTGGCCCTGGCTACCCAAAACCACATGTGTGAATCCCCTCCCCCTGCCCCCGCCATCGACAAACACACACACACACACACACACACACACACACGCACACACGCACACACACACACAACATTGCATCGTTGGAGTGGAGCGATTAGGGGGAAGCCAAAATCAAAGGTACAAATCTTGAAAATTAAAGGACTTGCAGACGGGCCATCTTTTCCCCCTCTTTCTCCGAGGCAGGAATGCTTCTCATTAGGCGGCTGCCCGGACGTGAACCGGCAACCCGCAGATGCAGATCGGAGCGGGCGTCCGCCCTCTCCTTCGTAACGCGCTCTACGAAAGAAAGAAATGTTACAAAGGGCCTAATGTTTTCAGTGTGTCTGAACGGGTTCAGATGTGGACGTAAAAAAAGAAAAAAAGAAAAAGGATGTAAATCACGCTGGAAGTGGAGGTGGAGGGGTTGATTTTGTGGAAAATACTGTCGTTTTGATTTTTAACGCTCAGGCGTCCCACCGAAGATGCCGCGGCGGAGGTCAGCTCCGTTTCCGGGGGAAGCGGATAAACATTTTTACTTTCTAAAGTTACAAACGGGTGCAAAAAAGCCGTTTTAAAAGATTAAAAAGTCCAGTCGTGCTGTAAAATCACCTGCAGCTAAGACGGGGTCCAGCCTGGGCTGCGACCGATGCCCAACGCCTTCTTTCATGTTTCAATGGCTGAATTTCTCCCTGGGGGACAGGAAGCCATTCATCTGCGTCAGCTCATTTGTCTCCTCCTCCTCTTCATCATTCAGGACATAATGGATGGGGACGAGACGGCATCACGTATTTCTGTTTCAAAGTGACTAAGATGTCCGATATGTTGCCCGACACCCGCGCAGATGTTTCAGCCCGGCTTGTATCCTCGCGCTGAAGGTGCCGCTGACGGTTGAACCCAAATAACCCGCTGAAAGGTCCCCGACCTTTAACTCGCATCGAACGAAAAGCCGGTTAATTTTTCACCTCGGGAGCCACTCAATCATTCGGGTTTCTTTAACTTTCTTAAACTGGGTTTCTTTAACGCTGACAGCCGGCATGGGCCATATCATAGGTGTGTGTGTGTGTGTGTGTGTGTGTGTGTGTGTGTGTGTGTGTACACACTGCAGGGCTAAGGCATGCGCTAAGTGAGCGATTGTATAGAATCGGATCCAGCGCTCATATCCTGTTTACATTTGCGCGTCCCGCTCCCACATGCTGAGCGTAGCCCTGCAAAAGTCGACCCGTTGTCCCATTTCGTTGCGGCATTATCTGTGGATTTTGTCTTGCCGTTATGTGCGTGCGTGTGTGCGTGCGTGTGTGTGAGTGTGTATTCACAGGGGGAAATAGGTCACCGTTTTCAAGCACATGGCACTCTATTTTAACCGCCCGCCTGTCGTCATTCCACCTGTTCCCCCCTCGGAGACACGCCGCGGGTCATTTTGCGCCTTAAACAGCAACTGCTGGCCGCGGGGCTTCCTCTGAACGTCGCCCTGTGAGGCGTTTATGAGAGTGGGATGGCTTTCGGGCGCTGGAGCTACGCGACCTGCCTTGATCCCCCGCGCTCAGACGTAAAAACAGCCCTCCCTATTTCCTCCGCCGTCGCCCAAGCCTCGGTTTGAAATCGAAGATTGTGGGAATACGGCTGATAAAGGTCCGGCTTCTTATCCCGGTTGTTGAGCGGCCGAGCGCAAAGAACTCAGTGGCGGCGGGCGTTTTTTGATGCCGATAACCTCGGGCTTGGATGACTTCCCCGCAGGAATGCCCGACCGCGTATCTTTCCGCTTGCGCCGGTTCCACTTCAATCCGAGAGCACCACCGACAAAATCACAGTTTTCCCAGAAAAAATGATCGTCCCCCGGCGACTAATCATGTCGCTCTGCGGCGACGCGACCAGATGATGGCGGCCGGAAACTTCGCCGAGAAGAAGCGGTTTCTGTGATGGGGCCTTTCGCCGCTGCGTCGCAGGGAGGGGGGCGGCAGAGGATGCAGCTGCTGATAACGCTGATTGGACTCATGTGTGGGGAGTTGAAAGCACCGGCGCCGAAAGGGGAAGTTTTAAAGTGGTCGTCTCCAGGCTTGGCGTTGAATCGATTTTTGGTGACAGCTGTGGTGCAAACGGTTTCCAGAGGGGGAGTGGGAGTGGGAGTGGGAGTTGGAGTGGGAATGGGAGTTGGGGGGAGGGGGGGGGGGGGTTTCCAAGGACGGGAGAATGCCGGAGGGAGAAACATGACGGCTGAGTTCACGCCGCGTTTTCATGTTTACAATGACAGGGGCGGCGTAGCGCAGGACGTAGAGCGATCGTCTTTGGAACCGAACCTTCCTCGTTCTATCCCCGCTCCTCCTAGTGTGTCGAAGTGTTGTTGAGCAAGACGCTGAACCCCTCACTGCTCCCCTGGCGCTGGCAGACGGCAGCCAACTGCTCATGGTTCATCCATGATGGGTTAAATGCAGAGAACGAATTTCCCCACCAGGGATTAATAAAGTATACATTAAATGGAAATACAGCTTGTAGAATATAAACACCTGCTAACAGGACAAAATGACTAATGCTGAAAGGGCCGTTTAGACATCAGCGGCTCTGAAAACCACTGAAGAAATGTTAAACCTTTTTCTCCTCAGGAGGATGACAATGTGGATTCTCACTTCTATTTAAATAACCGTGAAACTCTTTTTACTGCAAACTTTGACATGTTGATGATAATATAATCGATACTGATAATAATATATATCCGGATTGTATGTATACATTGAATTCTTCCTGATATTTTCTGATTTTACAGATTCCTTTCCAGAAATTTCCAGGTGAGTTTATAGTTGATTTATTTTTTTTATGGTTGTTTTTATTCTCTCTTTCTGTCTTTCTCTGAGATGACACCTGAAAATGTGTATTTTGGGGTTTTAATATTGTTGTGACTGCGTTCTGTCAACAATAACAATAATAGTCAAAGTAATAATGATTATTTTTGTAATCTTAATAAGACGAATAACAAGAATTAGTATAATGATAGTGATTATTGAAGTAAAGTATCCCTCTCATCGTCATTATTTTTGTTATTTTCAAAATATCAATACTCATAATAAGAGAATAATAATGTATTAAAATCTAAGAATGTTAAACTACTATTACTTTAATCTATTATTTTTATTGTTATTATTGTCACTAGAATTATCATTATTATGGAATTAGAATAACAAAAAACTCAACATACATTTCTAAAAATTCCTTTTTCTATAATATTGCTCAAAAAATAATACTAACTACAATTAATAATAATTACTATGATTATTATTATGGCATTAATAATAATTGTCATTATTATTACTTTGTAGTTATTATTAAAATATAGTTTCTCTCTATTGCCAGTAGGTGGCATTTGTGAGCCCCGATCTCGTTCAAACTGCATGCCGCACCAATGTGAACGTGTGAATATTCCTCGCTGTGAATCTAAACCTGAAGGAACCAATGAAAACATTTCAGATGTGTAGGTGTTTTATCTGCGACGCAGCAGTTGTTGGGAGTATTACTTCCTGTTTGCTGTGACCTGTCATGATTCCGAGCCCTTTGGATCATTGGGTCATGACCTCTTTTTCTTCTTTCGGCCTCTCCCTGATCTGGGGGTCTCAACGGCGTATCATCCACCTGCATCTTCTTCTGTATCTTCGTCCAAGACATCCTATCTGGGCTGTTCCCGCATGACGATAGAACCCCCTTTCGGAGTTCACGACAGCAACCTTTGCCCTAGATTTTTTTGTTAATAAGCCCGACGTTAGCGGCACTTGGACCTCAAAACCGGGAGATTTGCTCGATGAAATCCCGCTTTATCCCGGAGACGATTTTTAATAAATACACTGCGATATCGGCAGGGAAGAACACACACACACAGCAGACACACAAGGAGCATCTCCACCACGGTGGGGAGTTCGGCCCGCGGGTTTACCCGAAGATTCCACGACGTTTAAAGCAGGTAAAGCAAGTAAATCAAAACAATAACAGACAATGATCCATGTCTCCATGGTGAACGTAAAGTTATATCAGAGTTCATGATATCCAATAGAGTGTCAGTTTCTTGATTTCATTAAGTCGCTAAAGTAAGGCTGGCAACAGAAACCGACCATTTTTCATGTTGATTGTTCATTCATTTGTTTGTTTTGTTCACTATCCGTACAGCTTCTCCTGCAGTCGGGGCGCAGGAGCCGCTCCCAGCTGCCACAGGGTGAAAAGCGGGGTTCAACCCGGGTCGATCACAGGCCCACTAATAGAGACACACACCCATTAACATGTCATAGGAAGATGGACAACCGTTCACCCTCTCACTCCCACGCGAGGAGACATACAGCCAGTCATTCGATCTTCCAAGTCTCGGCAGTTTAGGGTCATCGATGAGGCGTGAGGAGCACTTCCTCCTCATGTTCTCCACGTATCTGCACGGGTTTCCTCCAGGTACTCCTGTTTCCTGCCACAGTTCAAAAACCTGGTCCACCGGAGACCCTGCGTTGCATGTGAATGAGAGGGTGAACGGTTGTATGTCTGGGCAAGTGGCCCTGCGATCCAGGGTGAACCCCCTTTTCGGCCTCAAGCCATGAACCTGATTGCGAAACAGGTGGCAAAAGAATAAATGAATGAACATCTGAAACACTTAGTCACAGCATGAACCGTCTCTTCTTCAAGTGGATCGACTTCTACTGGGAAGAGCGATGTGATTTCAGCTTATTGTCCCACTTTCTGTCACATCCCGGTTTTCACATGGAATCAAGATCATCTTCTTCTTTTCCTTTGGGCTTTTCCCTTCAGGGGTCGCCACAGCAAATCAACCTTCTCCATCTCAGCCTATTCTCTGGATCCTCCTCTCCTCTCACACCAACTACCTTCATATCTTCTCTCACTACCTCCATAAATCTTCTCTCTGGTCTTCCTCTAGACCTCCAATTCCAGCATCCTTCTACCGATATATTCTCCATCCCTCCTCTGTCCATGACCCAACCATCTCAGTCTGGCTTCTCTGACCTTCTCTCCAAAACATCAAACATGAGCTGTCCCTCTGATGGACTCCTTCCTGATCCTCTCCATCCTCCTCACTCCCAAAGAGAACCTCAACATCTTCATCTCTGCCACCTCCAGCTCTGCCTCCTGTCTTTTCTTCAATGTCACTGTCTCCAAACCATCCAGCATCACTGCTCTCACCACTGTCTCCTCCAGCTTTCCTTTCATTCTGGCTGATATTCCTCAATCTCATAGAAGGTGTCATTCAGCAAGAGTCAGGGTTCATCCCGGATCCATCACTGGGCCAACATACAGAAACGCACAACCATCACTCTCTCATTCACATGCAATTCAGAGTCTCCAGTGGACCACCTGTGTGTTTTTGGACTGTGGGAGGCAACCAGAGGAACCCCCCGCAGACACAGGGAGAACGTGCAGATGCCACACAGAAAGGGGTCTGCATGCGCCGCCCCGTTTCTGAATTCAATCTCACATTGGAGGGGAAGAAGAAAAACAGGCTTGAAGGTCACTCACTGCCAGCCCGCACAGGCAGGAGCTTCTCGCCTTGTCAATATTTTCAGGGACTCGCTCCGACGAGGGCTCCTGCGGTCCGAGCGTCTGGCAGAAGATGACAGAGGCCCCTCCCGCTAACTCGGGCCCCCCCGGGAAGGGCGAGACCACTTCAAAGCGTCCCACTCAGAGGAGATGGACATCTTGGTGTTATTTATTTTCTCCCTCAGTGGGATCGTCCTCAGACTGAAGTCCAGAATAAAGGATGGGATGGAAAGGCTCTCCTGCAGGCCAGGAAACAATCGCCGATAATTGATATTCGAGCGCCGATGGGTTTACGCTGCTCTGGTTTTCTGCCTGGCAACCGCAGACATAAAAATCCTCCGCGCCCGCGTTAGTGATTTTTTTGCTTCACCTGACGTCTCTGCTTTTTCAGGCTTTTCGGGATAACGCTCAGAACAGGCAGAGGCCGGATCGTACGCAGATCCTTTCCCGCCGAGCGACTTGTGATGTCATGAGACGGGAAGCCGGTAGAAAAACCCTTCACCTTGACGCTCGTCTGGAAACGCTTACCGCGGGGAAATCGGAAACAGAGCTGTCCGTCGCAGGAAAACAAAAAAATGTAGGCAAGGTGAATTTTAGGTCTTCTTTCTGTCCTACAAGTGAAGATAATCTTCCACCACATGTTACAGCGTAAGGTCAAGGGGCAGCGACTGGTGCTCCTCAGATTCTCAGTCACTGAGTCTTTCTTTGCTGTCAGTAAGGGTTTTTAAATATTAAAACCAAGGAAAGTTAGGCGTTGGGACCCTGTTTAGGGTGGTATTTCATGGGAAAGGGCGTTGCAAAATTGTCCAGCAACAAAAAACGTTACATAACAACAAAAACTAACAATAATGATAAAAATAATGTCAATAATGGTGATAGTAGTAATATTGATGATTCAATTAACAACAATAATGACAGTAATTGTAATAATGATGATGATAATAATAATAATAATAACAATAATGTGGCTGAGGATGCTAATAATAATAATATGAACAACAACAAAAACAACAATAATAATAATTATTATTATAATCATAATCATACCAATAATAATTATGATAATACTAATGATGATGGTGATAATTATAATCAATAAAAAATCATTTAATAACATAAAAATACTCACTAGCATTCATTATCGTCCTCATTATCATTAGGATAAGGATGATGATAATATTACAATTTATATTAATGATGATGCTGGTATTAACAATATTGATGATGATAATATTTACATTAATAATAATGATAATAATAATGACAACAATGATGATGTGATGTGATAATAATGACAATGATGATGATGATGATGATGACAATAATACTGATGATGATAATTCTAATAATAATTATGATAAAAGGGAGGATGTTGATACATTATAATGATCCTGATAATGACAAAAATAAACATAATGAGAATGATGATGATGATGATGATGATGATGATGATGATGGTGAAAATAACAGCGGCAACAATAATGCAAATAACAATAATACTGACGATGATGATACCACTATTACTGCTACTAATGATAAACAAAGTAATAGTAATACGTTTAAAGTTGTTCTAAAAATGACATTTCAGGAATTCTAATAAGCACGCTGTTAAGTTGGTTGGATTCTTTCATTTATCTATTTATTTTATTTCTTTTCTGGGCTATCTTCTACCTGCCCTAACGTCTCAACATTCCATCATTTTCGGTAAAAACGCTTGTTTCTGTCGTTGCATGGTTGTTCTCTGGGCATTTACGTTTTTCGAAACAAAAGAGCGATACCTGTTGATCTCAAATATAAATATACTTTATAGTAGAGTTATAGAGTTTACTTCTACTGCACTCGTGTTTTTGCGGAAGTTAAAAGTATCCCAAAAAAACAAATGCCTTCCATCAGGTAATTATTTCGATACATCTTTTCGGGGGAAATCAAGCTCCTGCAGCAGCTGAGGTCACTGTAAATGGTCAGTAATTAAGGCTGGGATCTGCAGAAAAATGCGGTCTGATTATATCAGAGAGGACGATCTCATACGCCCTCCAATCAGATAAAAAACACAAAACGCGTTTTTTTTTTTATACCGAATTGGTGAAAAAGACCTCCATCTGCTTCACTGTTCAAAGCTTGTGAGGAAAATGGTATTGTTAATGTGTTGGAAACGTCAAGACTTCACAAAGCGTTGGGTTTTTTTGTGTCAGAAAGGCCAAAGATGGAAATCTGTTTGGAATGTCCTGGGTGTGAATCGGCGTCAGCGGACTCCAGCACCGAGCCGGATTAGCCCGTTACCGAGGCAACTACAGGTTCACCCCAGGATTTTCAGTACCAAGGAGCTGCTTTGGTTTTTAAGATGGATTGTTAGAGGCCAAAATGTATGACATCACCACTTTTCAACCAATCCTTTCCCTCGGAAAATCCCATCCCGACTGCTTGGGGTTTAAATTGGATATCTCTTACTGTGTGTCACAAATACAGACTTTTACACCAGAATTATATTGATTTACGCACAACTAAGTACCTCTCCAATTTCTCTAAACACAGGGTTGTGGCCGTAGATCCTCCGTGCTCGATTGACAAGGCAGTGTTATTGATGTAGGGATTCATTCAGTCGCTTCTTTCAATCACACACCACGTGTTTCACCGTCTTTCCTTGCAGACTTTAGCTCCAACTCCAGCGTCTTGTCGCTCTATAATATTGATTTTACTTCTGGATGTCATTGAACCATTATTGGTCTTCCCTTGGTTGGAAAATGGCACTACTGACTGCAGCAAGATGCCGTTTCATTGGCTATGTCTTAGGTCTGAAATGGTTGCTTCAGGAAGAAAAATTTGCATGAAAATTGCAACATCGTCCTCTCAGAATTACTGCTTAAAATCTGAAAAGGGCTGTCAACTCCAAACAGGACCTGCAAAGATCCAGTGAATTTTTTTTTTTTTTTGGGGGGGGGGGGGGGCTCTTTTTTTTTTGTACCCCTTTGCGTGTTAACAGGAA
>CAAKHD010008588.1:0-13225 GCA_901007705.1 Fistularia tabacaria | reverse complement strand
TCTAAATTTTTGGTTGGTTTTTTTTTTTTTTTGGGGGGGGGGGGGGGCTCATTTTGATGTGTAGCCCTCTTGCGGCTGAAAGTGATATTACAAAAATGAACTGAATTAATATCTTATATATATCCGACATATATGAATAGTATTTCATACATAAATTATTGTTGTAAAATATAAATGTGTTCTTCCAGATTGATTAATGTGTCTGGTTAATTTTGTTAGTATTTTGAACACAACTGATTTATGCACAGCTTTGTTTATCTGGTTGCAGAACCAACTCCATCAAGATGGACGACTCTAGATAACATATCACCCTCTTGATGGGGAGATCAAGTCCAAAACAATCCAAGATGGGACATTTGACCAACGCTAAGTAGTTCTCAAACACTGCAGGAAGGACTTTTCCTGTCACCTCAGCATTTCTTGCTCAAAGAACAATGGTAAAGCCAAGCAGAAATTAGTCTGAGGTGCCTCTCCAAGGACTTTGGCCACAGACACACCCGGGTTGGCCAAACCCTTAGGGAAAGTCAAGGCCTCAGATAATGCAAAGTCAGTGTTTCTCAGCAGCTGGCTGACAAAAGGCAGTGAAAATATGGAGATTTGTTTGATTGAAAGAAAACAGGAGAAACATTGTTGTTTTTGTAAGTCGGAACTTTTATATATTTATTTGTATTTTGCAATCTTGACACAATTTGACACAATATCTGTTCTTCAGTTCAAATAAATCATGTTTTATATACACACATGCATTTATGTACATATACATCTACACTAAATACATGCATAGATACATAGTGAAACACATGCATATATGTATGTAAGTACGATTCTATATATGTATATATGTATGAATATAAATGTTCATATGTCTATGTATGTATGTACATTTAATCTTCTCTAAATATTTTCAAATAGTTTGTTTAATTTTTAATTCAAAAAATTTATTAGCATGTATATATTGATATATGAATATTTGTTTTCATGTGTGTATGTAAAGTTACAGCATGTATGTCTTTTTGTCTCAGCATAGGTCTGTATGTCTCTACACATGTACACATGTATGAATGTATATTTGTATTCATGTTTGTATGTATGTATGTTTGTACGTCTGTGTGTGTGTGTGCATTTTGTACGTATGTATTTATGTACATTTATGCATATTTGTATGGATGTGTATATCTATGTATCTGAAAATATGCATTTATTTATGGACATACATATATGTGGATGTATGTGTGTACATATGTATGTATGTGTGTAAGTATTCATATTTTTATGAATCCAAGGTTATATATACATACAAATGTGTGGCTTTAGATGTACATGTGCATGTATGTATGCATGTATGTACATTGATTCATCTTTTAATGTGTTATATAGTTGATGTTTTTTCAAATATGTACATATGCATGTATATATGTATGTATGTATCGTGTATGTAAAAAGATGTTTGTGTTTATGAATATTTGTAAGCATGTATGTATGTATGTATGTATGTATGTATGTATGTATGTATGTATGTATCTATGTACGTATTTACATGTATTCATCTATGAATATCTATCAGATAGATATTCATAATTTTTCCTGATTATAAACATAACCATGTGTATGTGTATGTACATATAAATTGTATTTCTATATAAATGTGTGTGTGTGTATATCTGCATGAATGTATGTCTGTGTGTCTATATATATGTTTATTTGTGTATGTATGTAAAATGTCTACATGTCTGTCTGTCAGCCCTATGTCTGTAGGTATGTATACCTCTGTAGGTATGTATACCTACCTGGGTATGTGCACCTACAGATAGGCCCTATCTCTGTAGCTGTGTATAAATGTACGTATGTGTGCAAACATATATGTACCTGAATATTTCCATTTAAGTTTGGATATGCAGAAGTGTGCATGTCTGTATACAGATATTATTACATGATATGTATGATACAGTACATATTTTTTCCACAATATACACTTAAGCATGTGTCTGTGTAGATATGTATGTATAACCGTGTTTATATGTGTATGTATATGTGCATGAATGTCTTCATGTATGTCTGTATGTATTTATGTATATATTAATGCATATGATATGTCTGTATTTATGTCTGTATAACCCTATATTTATATGCATTTATGCAGGATTCTTTGTAAGTTATGTATTAGTGTGTATATAAAATGTCTGCATGTATGTCTATATGTCCCTATGTATGTATATATGTTTGTATGTATGATTCTATGTATATATGTATGTATATGTGTGTAAGTAAAATTTCTGCATGTATGTATATATGATTCTATGTGTACATGTATATATGCCTATATATGTATATGTGTGTATGTAAAATATATCCATTAATGTCTGTAGGTTTCTAAATAAGGATGTATGATTCTCTGTATGTATGTGTGTGTATGAAAAATGTCTGCGTCTATGTCCTTATGTTTCTATGATGTATGTCTGCATATACGTATGTACATATGTGTGTATCTGAATTTATGCATTTGAGTATAGATATACATTTGAGTGTATGTATGTATGCCATTATTATTGACATATTATATATACATGCATTTGTGTGTATGCACATGATGTCATATGTATGTATGTATGTATGTATGTATGTATGTATGTATGTATGTATGTATGTATGTATGTATGTATGTATAATTTCATGTACGTATATATGTTTGTAAGTATGTACATATCTATATTTGTGTATGTAAAAAGTCTGCATGTAAGTCTCTATGTTTCTAATTCTAATTCTGTTTGTATGTGTCCAAATACCTATATACGTATGTTTGCAAGTAAGTTTTATTATAGGTATATAAATATGTGTATATGTATTTGAATGCGTATATATTTATATTGATATGTATGCGTGCATATATGTATGTATCTGAAAGTATGAATTTATGCATGGCTATACATATACATATACATAAGTATGAAAGAAAGATTATAGTATATGCATGTATGTTTATATACATGTATGTATGTAAGTATATATATCAGTATGAATGACTGCATTTATGTCTGTATATTTCTATGTATGTATGCATTCTATGTGTGTATCACAATGTATCCAATTATGTTTGGATATCCATATGTATGTATGTCAGTATGTGTGTATTGGAAATGTCTGCATATACGTCTCTATGTATATATATATATATGTGTGTGTTTGTAAAAATGTCTGTATGTTTCTATGTATGTATGTATAAGTATATTTGTATTTATATATGTATGTGTAGAAATAGGTATATACATATATGTCTATCTGATTGTATTAATGTAAAAAGATAATACTTTATTGATCTCCATAGGGGAAATTTTTGGTATGATTATATGTATATATGTTTATAATAATAATAATAATAATCATGTATACTTTATTAATCCCATGCTGGGAAATTCGTTCTCTGCATTTAACCGATCATGGATGAACATGAGTGTATGTATATACAAAATATATATATAAAATTCCTGCATGTATGTCTGTATGTTCTGTATGTATGACTTAATGTATATGTTTGTGTGTATGAATGTATGTTTGAATATATGTTTGCATACTTTTAAGTATGTATGTATATGTGTGTATGTAAGATGTCTGCATGTATGTCTGTATGTTCCTGTTTATGTAAGATTCTATGTATGTATGTGTATATGTATGTGTGTACATATGAATGCAACATTATCTATATGTTTATATGTGTGTATGTAGAAGTACATATGTATGTATGTATAACTTTATGTATTTATGTGTGTATGAATGTAGGAATGTTCACATGATTTATGTTTGTATGTATATGTGTGCATCTATGTATGTATGAATTAATTTATTCATTATTTTATGTATGTATGTATAAATAATTGTGTATGTACGATAGCTGCATGTTTTTTCTTATGCATTTATGATTCTATGTATGTAAGTATTTATGAATCTGTACATGTATTAATGTATGATTCATGTTTGTATGTACATATTTACATATATGTATATTTATGTATGTCTATATATGTTTGGATGTACAATTTCTGCATGTATGTCTGTATGTCACTTTGTATGTATCTAAGTGTGTATAAATGTATGCATGAATTTATGCTTGCATGATTTACGTATGTATGTGTGAATGTGTGTGCATGTATGACTTAATGTGTGTATGTATGTATAATTATGTGTATGAATTATTTATGCATTATTTATGTATATATATGTGTGTATGTAAGGTGGCTGAATGTATGTCTTATGTATGTATGATTCTATGTATGTATGTAATTATGTATGATTCTATATATGTATTTATATATGATTCTATGTAAATACATATATGTATATGTGTGCATGTTTGACTTTATGTATCTATGTATGTGTGTATGAATGTATGTATGATATTTTTGATCTATGTATGTATATGTGTGTAAGTAAGGTGTCTACATGTATGATTCTATGTATGTATTCATGTATGTATGTATTTTTGTATGTGTGTATGTTAAATGTCTGCATGAATGTCTTTATGTTCCTAGGTATGTATGTGTGTATAAATGTATGTATGAATAAATGTGTGCAGTATTTATAAATGTACAGTATGTCTTTATGTATGTATATATGTATTTATGTATGTATTTATATGTGTGCGTATAAGATGTCTGCATGTATGTCTGTAGGTTCTTATGTTTGTATGATTCTATGTATGTCTGCATGCATGCGTGTATGTACTTATGTTTGTATGTATGAATACAATATTATATATGTATCACTTTGTTTGTATGTAGATGTACATATGACTTTATGTATGATGCTGTTTATGTTTATATGTATGGTTCTCATCAAATGATTCTGTGTATTGATGTATGTATGATTCTATGTATTTATGTATGTGTTTGTGAATGTGTAAATGAATTTATGTATGCACAACTTCATGTATTTATGTATATGTATGCATGTAAGATAACTGCATGTATGTAGGTATGTTCTTATGTACATATGATTCTATGTTGTAGATATGTAAGATAATTGCATGTTTGTCGGTATATATATATATCCTGTTTTCTTTTTTTTCCCCTCTAATGTTGCTGCTGCAACACCCGAATTTCCCCTATGGGGATCAATAAAGACATGTGTGTATGTATGTATGTATGTATTTATGTGTTCATGATTTATACATATATAAATGTATGTATATGTGTGCATGCATGACTTTATGTATGTTTGTATGTATGTGTGTATGAATGTATGTATGAATTTATTTTTGCATTTTTATGTATATATATGTGTGTATGTAAGATATCTCTATGTCTTATATATATGAGTCTATGTATGTATGTATTTATTTGTGATTCTGTTGATGTATGCATGTATGATTCAATATAAATACATATATCTATGTATGTATTTATGTATGCATCTAAGTATATGTTATATTTCTCTATGAATTTCTGTATGTTCCTATGTATGTATGTATATATGACTTCATATATGTATGCATGTACGTATGTATGATTGCATGCATATATGTCTGTATGTATGTATGTATATATTAATAAAGTATACATTACATAACATGTATGTATTTTTGTATTATGTAATTTAAAATTCTACATTACTGTCTGTATGTTCCGATGTATGTATGTATAACTTTTTATATGTATGTGAGTACATTTCTGCATGTATGTCTATATATTCCTATGAATGTATGTATGTGTGCCTGTATGACTTTATGTATGTGTGTATGTATATGTGTATGATTGTATGTACAAATTTATTCATGAATTAATGTATGTCTGTATGTTCTTATGTACGTATGATTCTATGTATGCGGGTATATATTTATGTATATATGTGTGTAGGTATGTATGTGTGAATGTATATGTGCATGATTATGTATGTATATAATTTCTCCTATGGGGATCAATAAAGTATTATCTTATATATATGTGTGCATGATTTATGTATGTATGTATGTATGTATGTATGTATGTATGTATGTATGTATGTATGTATGTATGTATATGTGTGCATGTATCACTTTATGTATGTATGTATGAATTTACACATACACGTACATTGGTGCCAAAACACATACGTACATACATACATACATACATACATACATACATACATACATACATACATACATACATACATACATACATACATACAAACATACATAGAATCAAACATATATGTCAGAACATACAGAATTTGCACAAATTCATATACATACATGCAAAGGTATCTACTTAGAAATGTAGACATTTAACATGGACACATATACATATATACATAAAATCATGCATACATAAATTCACACATACATACATAAGAACATACAGACATACATGATGACATTTACAGACACAGATACATGCATACATTAGATAATCCATAAATACATTTATACAAACATTCATACACACATACATACATACACTCATACATACTTAAATAAACTCAAAAATCCATAGGAACCTACAGACAGTCATGCAGAAATTTTACATATACATATGTACATACATATATACATTAACACATACAAACATACATATTTGCATACAATCATTCATACATAAATACATACATACGTACATACATACATGAAATTATGCTTAAATAAATTCATACATACATATATAAATCATGCACACATATATATATACATACATAATCATGCACATATACATTCACACATACATACATACTCACATATATACATAAATATATACCTACATACATAGAATCATCCGTACATAGATACAAACATACATACATGGAATCATACATACATATGTACATAGATACATACATATGAACATGCATACATATACACACATTCATAGAATCACACTTATACACATATATTGGAATATAAAGAATTTTACATAAACACATGCATACAAGCGTACATACATACATAAACATACAAACTTAGAGTCATACATACAAAGGAACATATAGATATAGGTGCAAATATTTTCATAGACACATATACATACATATATACAGACACAAATACATACATACATAAGCTGAATCATACGTATATACATATGTCGGAACATACAGAATTTTACAAACACACATGCATATATAGTCATTTTAAATACATACATATACACATACACACAAAGAATCATACATAAAGACATAGAAACATACAGACATAGACAAATATACATACATACCTACATACATACAGACATACTCACCTACTTACATACACACACACATACATACATACATAAAATCAACCATATATAAATATATCAGAACATACAGAATTTTACATACACACATATAAATACATATATAGACATACATACAAACGTAAATACTTAGAATCATAAATACATACATTGGAACATAGAGACATGCATGCAAACATTTGTCATAGACACATATACATACATACATACATACATACACGCATGGAATCATACATACATATGTACGTGGTTCCACACATGCAGACATTTTACATACACACAGCTATACA
The DNA here is from genome assembly GCA_901007705.1 of Fistularia tabacaria. Lineage (NCBI taxonomy): Eukaryota > Metazoa > Chordata > Actinopteri > Syngnathiformes > Fistulariidae > Fistularia > Fistularia tabacaria. The sequence continues at coordinate 5,733 of CAAKHD010008588.1, read as the reverse complement.
TACATTCATACCTACATAAATAGATTTATACATATGTACATACATACAGTACATATACACATAGAGAATCATTTGTATATACATATGTCAGAACAGAATACATACAGAATTTTAGATACGCACATATAAATACATACATTGTGAGACAGTGGTGAGGTGGGCTGTAGGTGAAACAGAGACGTTCAAGGTTGAGGTAGGACTTCATCAAGGATCAGCTCTGAGCCCCTTCTTGTTTGCAGTGGTGATGGACAGGCTGACAGATGAGGTTAGACAAGAATCTCCATGGACCATGATGTTTGAAGATGATATTGTGATCTGTAGTGAGAGCAGGGAACAGGTTGAGGAATATCTTGAGAGGTGGAGGTTTGCTCTAGAAAGGAGAGGAATGAAGGTTAGTCGCAGCAAGACAGAATATATGTGTGTAAATGAGAGGAACCCGGGTGGAACGGTGAGGCTCCAGGGAGTGGAGATCAAGAAGTTGGAGGATTTCAGGTACTTAGGGTCAACAGTCCAGAGCAACGGAGAGTGTGGAAAAGAGGTTAAGAAACAGGTTCAAGCAGGTTGGAATGGGTGGAGAAAAGTCTCAGGGGTTCTTTGTGATAGAAGAATTTCATCTAGAATGAAAGGAAAGGTTTACAAAACAGTGGTGAGACCAGCGATGCTGTATGGTTTGGAGACAGTGACACTGAACAAAAGACTTTTGGAGTCACTTTAGGAGTGACGAGGATGGATAGAATAGGATCAGAAATGAGTCCATCAGGGGGACAGCTCATGTTAGATGTTTTGGAGAGAAGGTCAGAGAAGCCAGACTGAGATGGTTCGGTCATGTACAGAGGAGGAATAGGGACTATATTGGTAGATGGATGCTGGAATTGGAGATGCCAGGCAGGAGGTCCAGAGAAAGACCGAAGAGAAGATTTATGGACGTAGTGAGAGAAGATATGAAGGTAGTTGGTGTGAGAGAGGAGGATACAGAGAATAGGGCTAGATGGAGGAGGTTGATTCGCTGTGGCGACCCCTGAAAGGGAAAAGCTGAAAGGAAAAGAAGAAGAAGACATATAAATACATACACATATATACATACAGACATAAATACTTAAAATCATACTTACAGACATTTTACATACATACATAGCCACATACATGAAGAGAATCATACATACATAGGAACATACAGACATACATTGAAATATTTTACAAAGACACATATATATACATTAATACATACTATAATACACACATACAACCCCACGTACATACATACATACATACATGGAATCATAGATACATACGTAAATCGATACATACATGCACAAATTTTACATACATAAATGCATACATACATACATACGCACATAGATTTATACATACATAAGTACATTCATGCATAGGAACATACATACAGATTACATGCATACAGACATTTTATACATATCCATACACACATACATAAACATACCTACATACATACTCACATACAGTCATGGAATCATACATACATACGTACATTGATACGTACGTGCGCATATTTTACATACAAACATATACATACATACATACGCACACATATATGTACATACATAAAAACATACATACGTACACAAATACATACATACATACATACATTCATACATACATGCATACATACATACGTACATGCATACATACACACATACAAAGTATCTTACATATATACCTATATGTGGAATCATAAATACATACGTACATCCATACATAAATGCAGACATTTTACTTACTCACATATACACATTAACCAAAATACATACATGCACACATAAGTACATACATACATATATACGTACATAGATACATGCATACATACATACGTACGTATATGAACACATAATATGCGTCATACATATATACATACAGAAATTTACATACACATATAAATACATACATATATATAAAAATGTAAATACTTAGAATCATACATACAGACATTTAACATATATACATACATATAGAAATACAAACAAAGAAACATACAGACAAACATATAAACAGTTTGGAGCCCATTCCTTTTCCAACATGACTGTGCACCAGTGCACAAAGCAAGGTCCATAAAGACATGGATAACAGAGTGTGGTGTGGATGAACTTGCACAGAGTCCTGACCTCAACCCCGTAGAACCTTTGGGATGAATTAGAGCGGTGACTGAGAGCCAGGCCTTCTTGTTCAACATCAGTGTGTGACCTCACAAGTGCGCTTCTGGAAGAATGGTCCAAAATTCCCACAAACACACTCTTGAACCTTGTGGACAGCCTTTCCAGAAGAGTTGGAGCTGTTATAGCTGCGAAGGATGGACCGACGTCATATTGAACCCATTGGATTAGGAATGGGATGCCATTTAAGTTCACATGGGAGTCACAGCAGGTGAGCGAATACTTTCGGCCATATAATGTATGCATATACATATAATCTTGCATTCATAAAGACATACATACATATGTGTCTACGGACCTAAATGCATACATTCAGATAGACACATACAGTGTGTAGATGCGTATATGCACACATACAGTTTGTAGCTACATATATGCACACATACATAGAAACAGACAGACATATATGCAGACATTTTACATCCTCACATACATACGTACGTAAATATGTAAAATCATATACGCAGACATACATGCAGATATTTTACATACACACGTATACATACATACATATGTACGTACATACAGTATACAGAATCATACATGCATAAACACAAACATATATAGGGGCATTCAGACAGACATCAAGACATGTCACATACATATAAACATACTTGCATGCATACATAAATAAAAGCATGCATACATACATTCTTATATTTTTTTGAATAAAGGAGAAAACAAACTATTACAAAAATGATTATGAATGTTTAACTGTACATACATATAGACATACATGCATGCAAACATAAATTCACACATGCATTTATAAATATACACAATATGTACATACATACATGGTTATGTATACATTCTGTTATACTATACATTATACTATATAATGAATATTCATAGATGAACAATGTAGATACATGCATGAAATCATATATTCATACATACATACATAGATGCAAACGTTCACATACACACATATGTACATACATACATTGCAGACAAACATACATACATAGACGCATACAGACATACATGCACGCAAAACAGACATAAATGCAGACATAAATATATGCACATACACATATGCATATACATACAATCATACAATCATACATACGTACCCATATATTCAAAAAGAATTATATAAACTATAAAATTCATATTATGCATAACTAAATGTACATACAGACATGCATATGTATATCCATACATATATACATACATTCGCATACACAGATATGTACATACATACATGCACACATACATAGAGACGTACAGAAATACATCCAGACATTTTACATACATTAATACATGTATATGCACATATGTTTAGATAGATAGCAGCTGTCGCTAGGTTCCCACTCCTATGGAAAATGTCAGTATTCTGTATAGCATTGTAAAGAGCCTGTTCCACGTTGAAAGTTTTATCAGACAACTACAGCATGTTGTGATTTGGCACCATATAAATAAAATCCGACTCATTCTGACTTTCCACCCCTGAACTCAGCCATGAATGAAAAGAGCTGTCCCCGGAGACTCCCATTCCACCAGAGCAATTTTTGAAATACAGAAGAAGCACAGATTCGTTGGTTGTCAGTCTCAACTCACAATGTCTGTGCAAATGATAAAGTGATCCTGATGTAACATTTAGAGGAATATCAAATCCTGATGTTACAGCCTTGTTGAAAAAAAAAAAAAGAAATATTACATCCTTCTTTCTAATACTTTGAATCTCAGCAAATGTTTTTCTTTGACCGAGCTCCAGATACCGCAGGTAACATTCACCCCCCCCCAATCAGATTACAGCTGCCTTTCCCTGGCCGTGCCCTCGGCCGCTCCCCCGCCTGCAGCCTACAAACGCCGCTCTCAGATCTGTCAGTGTGAGCGGCCGGGGGGAATTTCATTAGAGCGAAGACCTACCGCTGCTGGGGCAGATAACAGCCGGAGGGGGGGGGGGCAAGAGGAGGAAGAGGAGGAGGAGGAGGAGAGGATTGGGGTTGGGGCGGGCAGGAGGACAACAAAGTGCACTGTTTGTCCAGCAGCAGCTATCACCTGAGGGGTGGTGAGGAGGGACGAGGGCAGGAGGTTGAGGATCGAAGGAGGTTCAGGTGGGTACAAAGAAGCAAATGATGAACATTTTTACCAGAGATAAAAATGATTAAAAAGTAATACTAAAAAAGTACTGCATAGTAAAAGAGTAAAATCACTTGTGTTGATTTTTTTGTCAAATGTAAAAAGCATTGAAAAAAAACTTTGAATGCTGTTGAATAGCCTTTTATTGACAAGCGAGATTTCATGAGGAAAAGCGCAACCCCCCCATTTTAAGTAAATAAATAAATAACATGAGTAGCTTTTACCTAATTGCTGGAATTAAATTTAGCAAAAAGAGAAATGCAGTTTGTAGCGTAAATCAGCAGGTGGCGGCTGTCTTTCAGAAGTGTTTGCATTGCAATGGGAGGATGACGCTTACCTGGAGAAGAGGACTTTCTCAGGTGGACTTTGGCACATGCAACATCAGCGCCCCCCTGAGGACAAAAGAAGAATTACAAAAACAATCCCCTCCCCCACAAATAAATTGAAATAGTTTAAAAAGGTTACTTGCACCTCGAGCATTTTTCAAAGACGACAGGAGGATTCTTAAGAAGTATCTCAAGGAAAAAAATTGATTCGATTAATTTCTAGAGAATTTACTGACGGCAAAAAATGTGAGCAGAATAAAGCTAGCCTGTCGACAAGATAGAGTGCTGGAGTGCTAAGTGCTATAATAATGAATGAATTAATGCACTCATCCGTTGACAGCGGGTATATTTGACTCTACACTAGATGTGACCACTAATCAAAGGTTTTATTTTTTGTTCCCGCCAACCAGCGTGGGACGACCAATCCGAGATGGTCTCTGTGGGACGTCGGCGGTCCGGGCTGGCGGAGGCCCCGTGTCCTCAGACGAGCGCTTTCTAACCCTTCATACTCGAACTCTGAGCGAATGAGGTGATGGGAGGGATTGAAAAAAAAGAAAGAAAGAAGGGTAATTCTTCATACGTGAACTCAGAGCGAATGAGGTGATGGGAGGGATTGAAAAAAAAAGAGAGAAAGGCTATCTGTTGAGGGGGGGAGGTGAAGAGAAAGGGGAGAAGATGATAAACAGCAGGTGGAGATGGAGAGGCGATAAGGAGCGGCGGAGCGGCGGCGAGAGCGACTCAACCGCCCCCGCCGGGCCACGATTGCCATCTCTCGGCCGGAGCATCTGGCGGGCCTCCGTCGGCCCGTCCTGGTCGGGAACGGTCAGATACGAGCCGATAGCCCGCCTCCGCCCGCAAGTCGGCCTCAAGGACGGACGGAGGCCACAGAGGAGGAGGAGGAGGAGGAGGAGGAGGACAGGAGCTCCTGTGTTCACAGCCAAAACCTGCTGGGAACATTCCTCTGAGATGAAGATGAGTCGTTGCTCGAGTGTGTGTGTCTGTGCGTGTGTGTGTGTGTGTGTGTGTGAGGGGGAAGAAGCGAAGGACAGATATGGTCGGGGTGTTTTGTTTTTGTGTTTTGGAGGGAGGGGGTGACAGCTGGTGATGAAGAGGAGGAGGATTCACAGGACAGG
>CAAKHD010008587.1:104577-115974 GCA_901007705.1 Fistularia tabacaria | reverse complement strand
CTACAATTACGATCTAAAGAAGCGGAAAAAAGATATAAAACATACATAAACAAATTGACCAACATAATTAGAACAAGTGAAAAAATATATAACAACAAACTACTAGAGGAACAGAAAGATAGCATCCAAGGAACCTCGAAAGTCCTAAATGATATACTTAAAAACAAAATGAAAATAATTGACTATCCAAAAAATTTTGTAAAAGATGGATTAATCATGGATAATAATAAAGAAATAGCAAATTGACTAAATACATTTTTTGTCAATGTCAGACTCACTCTTGCCCAAGAAATTGCTTTTTCAGAAATTACGGAAGTAGGCCAAATTCAAAATAATATCAACTCATTTTCATTAGAAGTTTAGATAAAAATGAAATCATTAATATTGTGAGTGCATTTAAGACTAAAAGGTCCACAGACAGTTTTGATTTGGAGCTGGTAAAGGAGACTATTGACTGCATTGCTACACACATCTGTAATCAATCTTTCCTCACAGGCATTTTTCCAACAAAAATGAAAATCTCAAAAGTAATATCCATTTCAAAAGTGGAGATAAAGACAAATTCACAAACTATAGACCAGTCTCTCTACTCTCTCAATTTTCAAAAATTCTAGAAAAACTGTTCGACCTAAGGATGAATGAATTCATAGATAAGCACAATATAATTAATGACAGACAGTTTGGTTTCAGGGCAATCAGATCGACCTCTATGGCAGTCATGGAACTGGTGGAGGAAATAACAACTTCAACAGATAATCGAGAATATACAGTGGGTGTTTTTGTAGACCTAAGTAAGGCATTTGATACTATAAACCATCAGTTACTTTTATCAAAAATGGAAAGATATGGATTTAGAGGAGTCGCCTTTGACTGGCTAAAAAGCTATCTTAGCGGCAGACAGAAATATGTACAAATAAATAATGTTAAATCAGAAAAGCCTTTTATAACTCATGGAGGGCTCTGTCCTCGGGCCAAAACTCTTTGTTATGTATATTACTGATATCTGTAAGGTCCTTAAGAACATGCAATGTATTCTGTTTGCCGACGACACTAGCCTCTACTGTTCCGGACAAAATATTGATGAGCTAATTCACACAGTCAGGAAAGAACTAGAAATATTTAAAAAATGGTTTGACTATAATAAATTATCAATCAATGTGGATAAAACAAAATATATTATATTTGGTAACAGGAAAATTGATAATCTAACAAAACTAAAAATTAACCAAATGTAAATCAAGAGGGTGTGTCATACCAAATTTTTGGGAGTGTACATTGATGAAAGCTTAAATTGGAAAATTCATTTAAATTATGTGAAAACAAAAGTATCAAAAATAATTGGCATATTGTGTAAAATGAAAGTAGTTGTGAATCAAAAATCACTCCATTTATTATATAATTCCCTCATCCTTCCATACCTGAACTAATGTGTGGAATTATGGGGGAATAATTATAAAACTATGATCCAACCCATTTTCATACTGCAAAAAAAAGCAGTAAGAATAATTAATTATGCAGATTATTATGCCCCAACAAATCGATTATTCATCAAATTAAACATACTAAAATTAAATGATTTAGCGGAGCTTAACACAGCTGTTGCTATATATAAAGTTCATAAACATGCGCTCCCCCTCTGTATTCAAGAAAGGTTTAAACCCAGAGAGACTTGCTACGATCTAAGAGGAATTCATGTTTATCAAAAAAGTTAAACTAGAACAAACACCAAAGCCAGATGCGTCTCAGTTAGAGGAGTAGATGTTTGGAACAGTTTGGATGATACGATCAAAAACTCTAAATCAGTAAAAACATTAAAAAAAAATCAAATATAAGGTAATAAGCAACTACAAAGAACTAGAACAAAATAACATATGAAATCTCCTGTAAATAGCTTCTTCTTTGTTTCTTTTTTTTGTTGGTTTTTTTTCCTTTCTTTTTTTCTTTCTTTTTTCCTCTCTTTCATTATGATAGAATATTTAATATTATTATGTTCTCATTTTGGTGATTGTTGGGGTTGCCGGGGGCTTGGTGCTCTGAATTGTAGTTGAGTTGTAACAGGGTTTGGCTTTAATAAGTGTTTCACTTCAGCCAAAACCCTTTCAGTCATTGTTCTGTGTTTTGTAGTTAATTGTGGTTAAACATGTTTGATTCAAGATACTGACTGAATAAATAAATCAATCAAATCAAATCAATCACATCACATATGTCACCATTCATGCCCACACACACATACATACATAACTACATGCAAGCCTTATATATTTTTTTTGAATATGTGTGTGGTGCGTACGTATACATGGGTATATACATGGTATATACATGGCGTATGTATGTATATATATATATATGTGTGTGTTTGTATATATAGCTGTATGTGTTGGTGTGTATATACACATACATACACACACACCATTTAAATGTTATATATGTGCTTGTGTACATATGTATTTATAATGTATGTGTTTGTGTATATGGTATATATATGGTGTATGTATATACATACATTCACACATACCATATATACGCTATATTTATATACTTGTGTGTACATATATATCTATATATGGATGTATGTTTGTTTATATGTGTTTGTGTTTATGGTATACATATATGGTGTGTGTACATACATACATTCACAAACACACACAATATATGTGATATATATTTATATGTGTGTGGTGTGTATTTATACATGCATACATGGTTTATACATGGTGTAAGTATCTCAGGTGTATATGTGTGTATGTGGTATATATATGGATGGTGTGTATATACATGCACACTTATTTTTCAACTGCTCCCATAAGAGACGACAGAGACGTTTTTTGTTTTTTTTTTACAAAACACTTTTATTGTTGTCATAATGTGTCTAATCCTTTACAGCACAAAATATTAGTTTTTTGTGTTTTTTTCACATTTTGCTACAAGTTCATAACTTTTTTTTTCCTCCCGTTTCCTCTAATACTATTTACATTTTGAAGTGTTTTTCTGAGAGACTTGTCTTGAAACAAAACCAGTCAGTGATGGTCTGATCAGAGACTGCGAGGCCAAAACGAATGCGGGGACGTGCAAATGACAGCGGGGTAGTTTTTAATCGCAATTAACCGGAAAAAACTGAAGTCTGCGTTCCAGACGGGGAGTCCGCTGTCTGGTTCTTTGACCCGGTCACACTTTGAGCACTGAGCGTTATTCTTTAGATCTTTAGCTGTTTCACCTTTTATTTTTCAATACACAGTGAAGCTGTTGGTACATTAAATTGCATTCGGGTTTTAAGTGGATCGAATCAACAAAAGTGATGTGTTGGATTCGGCTGTGGTTCCCTCCAACGTGTTTACCTGTCAGTTTGTATTTACATTGTCCACATTCAGATGCCAACACAACGGTGCCTTTACACACTGTTAGAGAATTTCCAATCCTTGCTTATATAGATTTACTCTGAAACTCAGAGCAGTTGCTTGTCAGGCAGTGCCGTTGGCGTACTGGGAGAGCTTATTCTCCAGGTCACAGATTCTCTTCTCCTGAGACAAAACTGTGGCCTTCAGATTCTGAATCTCCTCCAGCAGCCTCTCAAGCAACTGAGGCTGGACAGGAAAAGAGTAGAAGAGGGGAAAAACAAAGGTGGGGGAAAAAATGACAGTGATAGGAAGAGGGGGTAAAGGTAGAGAGGAAAATAGGTCAAGGACGGTAAACGACTAGGTAAAAATAAGGAGGTGGCTTTTTGCGGGGAAACGGTGCGAGCAGAAACAAACAGAAGAGAGATACAGAAGTGTGTTAAAGGGAGGGTTTGACATTCTGGGGTGAAAACAGCATTCAGATTCAGGCGATGAAATGGAAAGTGATGAAGCCACAAGCAGAGGATACGAAAATGCCAGCCGGGTTGCCGGTTCCACTCCTTCGATTAATCTCTCTTTTAGGGGGTTTGTAAAAACCTTTACACTGTTTAGCTTGTAAATATATTAAATACAGAGTTAATCCCAGGTTCTGTGTGACGTCGGCTGTGTTTAATCCAACATCATCGGCGGTGTTGATAATTAGTGCTGACCGTTTCTCCTCCGGGTTCGATTTTACCAGATTAAAGATGCAACCCTTTGTTTTTGAGTTGTGAAACGTCACGACAGCGAAAACCAGTGAAGGAGCGGATTTGTGAAATGAACTCACGGGCAGGTTGTTGGTGTCGACGGTGGACATGCTGCGCCTGGTGGTGGGTCTGGAGTCCAGGACGTTCTTCTTCACCACTTTCAGCTCGCGGCTCTTTGGCGGCACGTAGCCCTCCTTCATGGACACCAGAATGGGGTCTTCATCCCGGCCCTCCAGCCACTCCTCGGGCTCCATGGCAGGCTCGGGACCTGCTGTGTCCGGGTACAGATCGTCCTGGAACAGGTCCGACTGCGAAAACCGATCAGTGAGGAGGGGGAAAGAAAAGACTGGATGATAATTTTTTTCTTTGAAAATATCACAAGAAATACATTTCCTGGACTGATGAAAAGGTCACACTAAATCCCTAAAAATTAAGATAAGATAAGACAGACTTTATTGATCCCACTATGGGGGGATTAAGTTGTCACAGCAGCAGTACAGGGTAGAAAAGCGTGCAAATAATAGAAAAAGTTATAATACAAAAAAATTGTAAATATAGAATATAGATACAAATTAACAAGACTATGTACCATATAAACAATAGAAAACACAATAAGAAAATATGAAAAGAAACAAAAGAAATGCCTTGTGCAGAGAATGGTTGTAGAAATAACAGGTGTACAGTTGGAGATGTGGGTAGTAAAAAAGAATTGATAATAAGTAAGGTGTCCTGGAGAGTGTATAAATATAATATAAACATAAATATTGCACGGATAAGAGTGGTAAGTAAAGATGGAGGTAGTGTGGTAGTGCAAAAAGAAAAGGAAAAAAAATATATCTATAAATTTAGGTGAGGTCTTGAACTTATCCTATTGCAAAGACAAAACATTTGGTCTGAGATTGTTTAGAGTGTCAGATGGACTTACTTTTCTGGGCACGGTCATCGTGATGGGCTCACACTTCTTGTCATGCAGCTTGTATAACCTTTCGAAACACAAACACACACACACACACACGCACGCACGCACGCACGCACGCACACACACACACGCACACACACACACACACACACACACACACACACACCTGCTGGGTAAGGGGTGTTTTTGTGTGTGGCTGTTTCCTCAAGGAGCATGAGCTTGAATTTCATACGTGTTCAGGAGTGCAAGAGAATTTCTAATACATGATTATGATACAAAGGAATGGAAAAGGAAAGTGAATATGAAGAAACATGAAACATCTTTGAAAAAAAAGGTCGGACGAGGCAAAAAAGTTGCTATGGAAACCAACTAAAGTAACTCAATAGAACCACAGTAGACAGAGAAATGCACAAAATTCTACCCATATTGCATGCTATACACGGGATTAAGATCAATAAATAATGGAAAAGCTCGGGTGGAGCCTTTTGAAAAAGTCCCGTCTGCGTCTTACCTGGCTATCTCACACTTGCTGACGTCAACTCCCCTCTTGGGCATGAAGCCCATCCCTCTCTGCGGCTCCTTGCTGCTGTGTGTGCTGAGGTAGTGCACGTATGGCGGCTCATCTGTGACCTCAAAGTAGCGGATACTGCTGTCTCCCTGCACGCAGAGGCAAAAAAAAAAGACACAAATATATCATAGTAGAAGTGGGTGGAAATCTTAACACACAATAATCTGGTGGCGAACAGGAAACACGACGCTATACCTTCCCACAGAGGTAGACCATGTTTGCGTCTGCGTCATAGAACGGTAACAACACTCCATTACTCGTGTCCAGCTCCAGTAGCGCCATTGGCTCCTCAAAGGTGGTCTGTGGAGAAATACAGATGAGGATTTCATTCTTCTTTCCCCGTGTATGTGTGTGTGTGTGTGTGTGTGTGTGTGTGTGTGTGTGTGTGTGGTGTGTTCTCTTGTCTACTTTGGCGTATGTTTTACATGAATAACACATAAAGCTGGACAGTTTGTTTACCGGGTCCCAGAGTCCGAGCTCTCTCTGGCTCATCCTGGTGAAACCTGTGGTGAAGATGTTTCCGTCTCTGGTGAAGATGGCCCGCATCGGCCGGATCCCCTCGTGCGGAGCCAGACGTTCCTGTTTTTGAGAAAATACATTTTAAAAAAATTGATTTGCCTGGACCTTGCAAATTGTATCGGAAATTGTTTTCTCTCCAGTGACCAACAGTCGGAAATCTGACATCGCTGGTTAAACTGAACTTTTCTGTCATAAAAACAACTGAAACATGACCGCCACACAGCTCTACATCGTTTCTATTTTCATCATAATACATTCTATGTTGCAGAATGTGATTCAGATTTCTTAAAAACGGGGCGACGATTAGAACCCGAATTTCCTCCACACTCACCGCCACCACCTCCCTCTTGCGGGGGTCGCAGACACGCAGACGCCGGTCCTTGCAGGTGGTGCAAAACAAGCTGCCGTTTCGGTTCCAGCTGATGCTGTAGATGAGGTCTGGATGGTCGTCCATGGAGATGAGGGGCTCGCCAGTCCCCACGTTCCAGATGATTATCAGGTTATCACTGCCTGGGGTCAAAGAAAAAGTCTGATACGTTCAGGGAAAACACAAATATGTTCAAAGGAGCTCTTAGGTATGTGTGTGGGTGTGCGTGTGTGTGTGTGAGTGTGTGTGTATCCCACCCGCAGTGAGGAGTATGTTGCGTGCGGTGGGATGCCAGGTGACGATGCCGACACGTTTGGAGTGTCCCTCCAAGACGACGACGGGGTCAGAGAGGGGACGGGTCAGGGAGTGGTCTGGGATCTGCCACACCTGCAGAACGGGGACAAGCGGGAAGCCTGTATCTGTGCACATCTGTTCCCGTGCACGGCAAAACCAAACCAAAACGATGCAGTATCTAATGAAACCGCAAGGATTTATTTATATCATTTCATCTTTTAATTTGGACCATTATTATACATCTGCTAATCCTACATTAGCATGTGTTAGCTCATAGTGGGGATAATGTACTGTTATTCAAGTGTTAGCATCTAATAGGCCCAAGAAACTGTGTATTAACATTTGTGATCAACATGGACGAATATTACTTAATAACGACTACTTTAATTATTTTATTTCAGTTAAATTACTTTTGTGTGTGTCGTGTAAAGAAGAACATACAAATTAAGTAATTTTATGTGGGAAATATGAAAATATACTGAATATAAATGAGCCGCATGTGTGTATTATTCATCTCTGAAAACAAAACAGAAAGAAGTGACACTATTTGAAGACGAAGCGCCTCACACACTCTCTCTCTCACACACACACACACACACACACACACACACACACACACACACACACACACACACACACACACACACACACACACACACACACACACACACACACATACACACACCGCATGATGAGTCAACAGGTCAGACAGGTTAAGTGGGATGTGATTACACATGCAAGTTGAGCTCTTGAAATACAGAAATTCCAGCTACTAATTAGTAAAATATATTGAATATTTATGAAGATCCTGTTCATTCTGTTGAAATAGATTTCAGGGTAAAAAAAAATCCCACTGGAGAAATAAATAGCATCAAATATCCTTTCCAGCACCAATATCTCAGATAAATACGATCAATTCATTTGGAAAACTTTGGACCCCAAGAAGAATATTTACTTTCCTTGACAGACATTGGTAATTGGTGGCACATAGCCGTAAAGTTTTCCAATGCAGCCAAGAACACAGCAGGTGTTGTTCCATGTATTTTTATATAGAGCCATACACACACACACGCACACACACACGCACACACACACACACACACACTCTGACTGTGTTGCTCGTTGCTCTCGCAGATATAAACAAAGTGTGATGAGCCTTTTCAGACAACAGTGATCCATCTCTGCGAATCGAGGCCCATGACATCACAGCTATGTCCTTTCTGTGGCTTCATAGCGGCAACATGGCCAAGACCGGACAGCTGGATGTAAACAAAGCTCCCACACACACGCAAACACAGGTGCAAAATGCACACACACACACACACACACACACACACACACACACACACACACACACACACACATACATACATACACACAAAACAACTTCCCAGCAGCTGTTGCCATAGGAGAAGCAGCCATTCAATCGTTCAATCATGCAGATTCCTATCATTTCTTTCTGAACAAATGGAAGCATACTTGCATATTTTCAACAACTGAACTTCTAGACACACGCATACTCACACACACGTGCACGCGCGCACACACATACACACACACACACACATATACACATACACACACTACACGATGAGTCAACAGACAGGTTAAGTGGCATGTGATTGCATACATGACATTCTAAAAGCTCGCTCTAACGTACTCAGCATTTTCTATGGAGTCTCTGCAGTTCTTCTAAACCAGGGGTGGGCAATCACTTTTTACAAGGGGCCAAATGAGAAACCTGAGCATTTTTGAAGGGCCGAACCAATGATAACAGAAAAGCAACACACTTGTATCACTTTGTCATTCATGTTCTGATGGACCTCTCGTGGGCCTGACAGGGATGACCACAGGGCCACATGTGGCCCCCGGGCCATAAAATGGCCAGGGCTGGTCTAAACCCTGCAAACACACCAATGCTTTGGTCGGAATTCAAGCGGCATTAATTTTCTACAACTATAAATACTAATTAAAATCTTCACTGAGACTTTATTATTTGACATAATGGATTTGTGAAGTGACAAATGAAACAAACTCTGAGGGAACGTCCCAGCCGAACAATAACAGTAACCATCTCTATGCGTCTTCTCTCTTCCTTGCAGTGACACCTGCTGACTGAACCCCGGAAAGAAGCTCTCAAATCTTTTTTCACTTGAATACTGAGTGTCGCTTCCTGTTTAGTACCGATTTGTGATATCATTCTCCAACTCGAATACTAATCAATGAAAAAGTCCTTGAGATACTTTTCCTGTCCTTGTACCTGCGTGCACTTTATACTGTATAGTTTGGTTATTGTGCATTGTACTGTGAAAGTGCATTCTATTATTATTTTGTTAATCTAATGACACTGTGGGAAAGTGAGAAACGGCTTCTCGATTCCTCTGTATGTTTAGTACATGTGGAGAAATTGAGAACAAAGCTGACTTTGACTCTGAGGTGTTTTCTGTGCGATTCATGTTAAATAGCCGTCTGATGTTTTGGGCTCGTGCTGACTTTTTGGATGAACTGACTTTTATACCGGTCTAGCTGGATTTTATCAGACATCTCCTGCATTCCTGCACGATGCAATCATTTACTTTACTTTTATTCATTTGATTTGGATCTGAGTTTTGTTACCTTTGAAAATGGTTTTTATACTGACTTCCTCAGCAGGCACCTATTTTTGAGATATTATTATTATTGTCTATATGTGATCGACTGGCGACCTGTCGCGGGCAAACCCCGCCTCAGGAAAAACAGCTGGGATAGGCTCCTGAACCCCCACCACCATGACTGCAGGACAATTGGTGTAGATAAAACTATTTGGATTGTATGATACTCAAAGAACACACAAATAGGAAGAAAAAAAAATTGAAAATAAAGAAATTTAAAAAAATAAACAAATAAATAAATCAGCTTGCAGAGGGCAGGCTGCTGAGTCATGAGCACAAACATAATGAAAAGATGAGAGGTTGAAACAGGTGAGTGGGCAGACAAGAAGATATGCTGATTCCTTGGCTGATACACACCTACTCTTCATATAACAGGCAGGAAGACTCAGCCTGTGACGACTTCTGCGACTGCTGCATCACTGCCTGAACCAAACACTCCCACGTATGAATTTGAAATCTTATCCCACACACAAACACAGACACACAGACGGTTGTTACCATCGCAGTGCAGTCCTCCGAGCAGCTGGCCAGGATGTTGTCATCATGAGGGCACCAGTCGATATCGAGGACTGGTCCAGCGTGTCCAACAACCAGGGGGTAGTTTTTGTCCACGCGGCCTGTCTGCAGCACACAGAAGTGACACCTATTACAGCTCTGTGTGCGCGTGTGTGTGTTGGTGTGTGTCGGTGTGTGTTGGTGTATGTGTGTGTGTGTGTGTGTGTGTGTGTGTTTGTATTGCCTTATCATCCCTACGTATCTACGTCTAATGGATAAAACAGAACTGAATCCTGGTAAACATCTCTATGTATGGTCTATAAGATTCAACATGAAATGTATTTCAGTGCTCTTAATACCCGCTGGAGGTTTTAGGTTCACCATTCTTTGGCCAGCAGACTTTACGCGTTACATGAAACACAGGACGAGACATTCAAGTATTTGCTGATCTTCCTCCTACAAACAAAAGCCATGCGGCAAAGAGGCCCTGATTTATGCTGACTCATTATAAAACATAACGTTTGTGGGCTCTGAATATAGCAGGTATATTTAACTCTTATTAAAAAAAAACCTTATTAATCAACTGACTGAAAACATCAACTATAAAATTCTTATGAATGTGATTTTTCACACAAAAAGCCATACAATTATTTGTTAAAGTTGCAACCACGGCGTGTTGTACAAAAATGCATATGTGTCTCAATAATGCTCTCGATCGTCACGCTGGCATTTTTAACTGAAAACACACTCGATTACTTGTCTGTGCGGCATCGTCTTTCATAGGTTATCATTTAAACATGTGAGGAGAAATTACAATTAAATCACAAATAAAATCCAGTCACGCTCATAAATGTCCTCTCCTCACAATATCACACCAAAATATGTCTCCCCCTGCTGCTCTGTGTGTCGACACATCCCAACGTCACAGGGATTCTGGGTAATTCCGTTCATTGAAGTGCTGACTAACGCAGACTCGTGAGACATTAAGTGGGTATCTGTGTCCATCAGCATCCCTGGAGAACAAAGCTGGAGATTAAGAACATCTGGAAGTCTAATGTACTTTGACCTGAATGTGACAAAACAAGAGGCATCGGGGAGACCAATGTGACAGTTGGTTCAAATAAGAAAAGAGGGATTAGCATAATCACATTTATTCGGCATAAAAAAAAGAAAATGGGATTTCTATTCCAGATTCCTTGTCTCTTTCTGACACGACAGCCTGAGTTGTTAATTTAACTCCGGAAACCTGCTGAGCAACAAGAAAAGGAAACTAAAAAAAAAGAAAAAATGCGAGTTAAATCACTTTGCCCATTGTGTGAGCAACTTTATCGTCTTTGGAGATGATCATTCCCTCCCCTACACGCACACACACACACACACACACATACACACACACACACACACACATACACACACACACACACACACACACACACACACACACACACACACACACACACACACACACACACACACGCATGCACGCGCGCACCACCCATGAGAGGT
>CAAKHD010008587.1:68090-99444 GCA_901007705.1 Fistularia tabacaria | reverse complement strand
ACCCCCCTACCCCTCCCCGGAGAGTCTGATCCTAAATAGTCCCGGGACTAAAATCCAACGCTGCGGCGCTTCACCGTTAACAAACCGTACATTTAAAACGGCCGGTGCGCGCGGCCTGTTGCGAGTTTAGACGCGCGCGCGCGCATGCGCACACGCACGGCAATGTCGGTCAGGACGTGCATGTGTGAAAGTAACACGCGGCTGGTCCCCGAGTGACTTCAGTCCCCGTTCCGTCCTCTGCGTCATTCTCGGTTTTCTCTCCAAAGGTCCGAACGCGCGGCTCCGCGTCCCCCCCCCCAACCCCTCAACCCCCCACCGGGGACGCGCACGGCTCACCTCGGGCGGCCCCTCGTCCCTGGACAAGTTGGACGGTGTGTGTTTTTAGCGGCGGAGGTCCCTCTGCCTCTCGCTGCCGGTGAGGCGGTATCGTGTCCCCCCCCCAGGAGTCGGTGCCGACTTGGCTGCGGAGACGCACCGGGCGAAACTGCGCTGGCGCTTCCCGGGCGAGCGGAGAGAGGGAGCGGGAGGAGGGAGGATGGAGGGAGGGAGGGATGGGAGGGTCGGTGTCGTCTATTTTGGATCGGAGCTCTGTCTTTGCAGGGAAACGTGACGCGCCAGTACGTGGGAGGCTGGCTAAGGTGGGGTGGGGTGGAAGTCCGGTCCCCCCACCCACCGGGGGTCACTGTCTTCACTGGTGCTTACAACGAAAATGTGTGTGTGTGTGTGTGTGTGTGTGTGTGTGTGTGTGTGTGTGTCCAGGGGTCCTTTCCAGGACAGTGTCAGAACTGAAAGGACAAACCTGTAAGTCATCACATCGTCAGCAAAGAGCTCCAATATGTAATTCACAGCGGCAGCAGGAGGAACTCATTTTCTAAATTAAGTACTAATTCTTGTCAAAATCTTTTTGTAGATTTTTATTTTTCCCCTGAAGACGTCTCATCTCTCGGATGTGAAAACAACAACAGGAATGAACCGTGACCAGGATGAGTGAGAACCTCCAGGGACATGTTACGAAGAACTAAATAAGCACAAAAGTTTATTCCTCCAAAAAGTTTTAGATATTGAAGCCCTTTCAGAAACAAGGACGGGGCATCCATTCTGGCACAAACAACGTGTCGAGAAGTATCTCAACTATGAAAAGGAGATGGCTGCTGTTACCCAAAAGGAACTGCCATCTGCTGCTCACCACCTGCCAGTAGTACGTCCATTAAGTTCAATATTAATAATATGCAGTTCAATATTACAACTATTTTTTTTTTTTTTGTCATTTGGGCTCTGTTCTTGAAAAGGAGTTCGATGATAATATCTTTCTACCCTCATTGAATGGCTGGCTGCTGTCAAGATTAGATAATAACAAATATCAAACTGACCGCACTGTGGCAAGAAAGGAGGGCAACCAAGCAGTGCAGCGTGCGAGTCCTTTTTTTAAATATTCCCTCGTGAGTCCAAGTTCAGTCTCCTCCACCATCTTATAAAACTCCCCATTTTACGATTCTTGCAAAGAATGCGCTCAATAACCTGAATTTCTGAGGCGTAAATGTTGTCATTTATTTGCCTTTTGATTTGCGGGCGTGTGGTTATTATTATCTCTGATTAGATATTTGTGGATTCCTATAAACCAGTCATATGTACGCAAAGTTGTTGTGTTTGACCTTCAGAGCCACCGTAGCATAACGGGGGAATCGACCACTCGCGTCAAATCCCGTCCATCAATCGACGTATAGAATCACTGAAAGAAGATACTTTTGAACAACGGTATTTATAATATTAGATTAATTATTATATATAAATTATTATTATTAATTATTACAATAAAGTTTCCCACATTGAGCAGGCCTCCAGACCATTCTTTATCAAACCATCATTTCTATAAATATAACCATTTCAGTGAGTGCACAGCTCTGGTATGCGAACATGTCAATAATATTTCTGGTCAACTCACTTATTTTGGTAAAATGTTCATATTCAAGGATATGACCTTGTGGCATTAACTTTGACTGGTTGTGAGTTAAAAAATTTAATTGAAAACTGAATCCATCAGTCAAGTTAAAAGCAGGGAATTCCTCCAGCACGAGGGTGTAAAAGAAGAAGTGTGTTAAATGTATGACCTCGGAACCGGAGGCTGCATCCCATTAAGAAACGCCATTTTGAGAAGCTTCAATGTATATTATAAAAAGAACATTTACAGCAACATTTTAAGATAAAAGATTTTAATTATACACACACGCACGCACGCACGCACACACACACACACACACACACACACGAATACACTCACCCAACAACTGCTACCTATGCATTTTCCTCCAAAGTAGAAACCATACATAAAAATAACAGTAAAAATAGAAAACAAAAAGGAGTAAAGTGCATGTATGACAGACCTCCCAGTACAGACGTCTCTGACTGCAGATACGCTTCAGTTGCCAGTCACAGGCACTCCCCTAAAACCTGTACAAAAGTGACAATGATAAGTTAAAAAAGAAAAATAAAAACATAAAAATGGCACAACCAAATGGTCATGTTGTGCTGCAGTCATACCCAACATTCACACAAGGACTTCAGACATTGTATATATATATATATATATATATATATATATATATATATATATAAAAAAACATGTACAGTTCCTAAAACACATATTACAGACCTTTTACGACCTTAAAAACAGGACATAGCAGAAAAACTCACAAATATACACTCTGCCTTTAAATCCCCCATTTCTCCCCCAACGCCGTGATACATACGTAATTAAAAAAAGGTGTGGTTTGAATGGCATCGGGACTGTTAGCAGACGCGATAGTCGTTTTAATCGCTTTGCCGAGACGGTTTCTGACGGGAGAAACTCATTCCGGGAAAACCCGGAGGCCTGTGCAGGTCACATTTGGTTCGGAGGTATTACATCGGCGCACGATAAACCATAAATAAGCCCCTTCCGTTTGCAATCTGTTTGAATTAAGCAACTTCTCTTTTCATTCAAGGGACATTTTCATTCGCTTCAGTCGAATATGTGATAAACACTCCTTTACAAATCAGTGGGACGGCAGAGTTTGCTTCGATTGGTATTTTTATCTGTACAAAAGAGTTTTGCAACATTATTCGCCCTTTAAAGGTCGTGTAACTGTTGGTGAGAACGATTCGAATATGGGGGATATGCATTAATTGGTCAGACTGCATTATGGAAATAAAATAAAATTGAAAAATTCCGGGATAACTTCCTTTGCAGCTTTCCAATGATTGGAACGTCAAGGAAAACAGGTGATACATTCCTTCAAGCGTCAGCTCGGCCAATCAAATCCACCAGCTATGACCGAGTCCATATCAAGTAGCAGGGAAAAACAGCAATGATGCGGAGTGAGTACAAGCAGGCTCAGGTAATGCCGCTTTTATGAATTCGTGGTTTCACTGTTTGTTTTTTTTTGTACGACAGCGCTGAGATTGTGACTCCGTTCTAACGTCCCCGGTGAGGTCGCTGTCGCACCGAGAGCCCCCCCCCCCCTTTCACAATGCGACTCCACCGAGGCTCCTCGCAGATCAGCAGGGGAGACGATAAGGATTCAACTAAATAGATCCTTTAAGGCAAGAGGCATTGGTTTGTTTTGTTGAATGAATCAAACATGTGCACTTAATTACTGTTTCTCCGAAGGCGCACGCAATTCCCCTCTCTCTCTCTCTCTCTCTCTCTCTCTCTCTCGCTCTTTTTTCTCTTTCTCTCCATCATGCACACATTCACAGACGTACACTAAACCGGGTTTACATCGTGTGGTACAGGGTGCTGACAGTTCTTTTCTTAAGTCTCCTCAGGGGGTGAGTCCTGCCGTATTGCTGCCTGGCGTTCAACCCGGGAACCTGCACGGATTCCTGGCCAGAGTTCGAGGGTTTACTTTTCGGCAGCTCCTGATCCGATAGCGGGGACGGGTCTCCGGACCGAGAAACCGTCTCCACGCTCGGCCCCAGGGTGTCGGGCTGCTGGCTCGTCACGGGAGGGGAGTTTTGGACCCGCTGCTTCTTGAACTCATCGGTGACCGGAGGCTCGGCCGGGGCCCCCGAGGGTCGGCTGAGCTCCCACGCCGTGAGGTCGTTGGCGAGCTGCTCCAAACAGCCCAACTTCGCCAGAGAGGCGGAACGCTTCATCAGAGACGGAGGGGTCAACCCGGCCTGGCGGATCCTGGCTTCCACCTCTCGGACCCTGTTTTGGATGCCGCCGCCTTGCTTCCGCGCCGCCCCGAGGGCGAAGACCTCATCTGTGCGCCTGGATTTCCAGGCTCCGCCCACACTCACCTGCTTTAGAAAGGCACCCAGCTCGCACAGAGACTCCCATGTTTCCCTCATGATAATGTCGTCATGGGGCCCGACCGCCAGGCAGTCCCAGTCCGTGCCTGACTCCAGCTCTGTCACGCCCTCCAAGCACAGGAAGTTCACAGAAGCAAAGGGGGAGTGGACGGAGTTTTGAAGAGAAGACGAGGTAGAGAGTGATCTCAGATCAGCAGATTGCATTAGGTGTCCTTTTGCGCTTCCTTCATTGTTTGTCGGGGCCCCCGTTTCATCCTTGCCAGCCCCCTCCCCGGTCACGGATCCAGGCTTCCCAGCGCTCTTCTCTTTCTCTTCCTCCACGGGACTGACTACAGACACGCACGAAAGCGTCGAATTCTGGGGATTTGAGGTTGCGATCGTGTGGGCGCCGCCCGGACGCCACTGAGAGCAGGAGGAGCTTCTGGTAATGGTCGGTGGAGACGAGGAGGGCGGCGGGACGTCGTGCTCCTGTTTCATTTTTTGCTCCAGCTGTCGTGTGACACGCCGCACGGATCCCCTTGTCCAGTCGCTGTAGAGACGAGCAGGAGCGGCCTCCTCTTCCTCCTCCTCCTCCTCGTCCTCTTTGTTTCCCCCTTCCTCTTTCACATTCTGAGCTTCCCTCGGAGAAACGCAATCTTTATCCTTAATTTCCTGCTTTGACTTCCTCACTTCCTGGCCCTCAAGGTCTTCATTTGTGTTCGCTGCGGGCTTCGGCCCCGTGTCCTGCACAGGAACTGCCATCTGCTAAAAAAGGAAAACAAACAACTTTAGAAAGGATGAGTACAACCATAAATATACGAAGACGTTCAGGTTCAACAAATCTGACAACTAATATTTGTTACACATGTGTGCCACCAGGCGGCGCCCTTGAGCTATAAACAAATCCAAACACTGGCGCCGTTAGATTCTCTTGGAACAAGCTAGAGACTAAAACTGTTTTTTACCGCTGTAAGTGTGCCAATTAGCTTCATCCTCACCTTTTTCTCCTCCTCCTTTCCCTCCCCAGCAGAGGCCTCCTGAGGCAGTGTTTGCTGCTCTTTTCCAGAGCTCTTGAACTGGGGCGGCTGGGGCGCCGCCGCGCAGCACGTCCGACCATCTTGAGTCATTTCCTGAAACTTTTCCCTGGCACTGAAGAAGTTAATGTGATCCGCGCTGTGGCCAAATAACACCTGATTGTCTTGTGGAATGGCACTGGAGTGGCTGATATGGTCGCCGGTGGGGGGCAGATGGTCGGCGGGGCCTTCCGGGGACGAGCTCTGTGGCTCACAGTCGAGTTTTCTGACAGGCACCGGTTCAGTCAGACCCCGCGGTCCGGCCTGCAGTGTGCTCGGGGCCGGTGTCGCCGCGGGCTCAGGCACTGATGCGACCGTCGGTTTGGTCGCCGGCTGGGAACAGGGCGACTCCTGCGGGTGGATGACCTCGTCCGTGCAGGCGGGAGCCGGGAAAGGGGGGAGATGGTGCAGGGAAGGAGGCGGCTGAGGTTGGCCCACCGTAACACTTTGTGCCACAGACACCATGTCTGTCTTTTGAGGCTCAGGAACCACAGTGGCGGCCCTCGGCTGGGAGCGAGGCGATGACAGCTGGTACTGCGAGTCGCATAAGCCATTGGGGAACGGGGGAGATAAGCCGGACGCGGACGCGGCGTCGCATTGAGAGGTATCCAGCTGGCTGGTCTGGGCTACAGCAGAATGAGAAGGAGCCTCAAGGCTCCGGGCATCAGCGTCACCTGACAAAGCGACCGCCCTGTCAAAGCACGAGGAGCCAGGACGACCGGGCTGGACGCCGGGGTCGGGCAGGCTCGGGGAGTGTGGCGTTTTGCTCGTGCCGAGCGACTCCAGCAGCTCCTTCACAGAGGGGCTGGGCGTGCCGCCGGGCTGGTTGTGGGGGTCCGAGCGGCCCAGGCTGTGCGGCTGAGCGTGAGATTTGGACAGCGGCTCGTGGTGCTCCGACAGGTCGCTGTCGGAGTGAGAGCGCCAGAGTTTGTTGTGCCTTTGCTTGCTGTGGAACAAGTGACAAAGCGGGGGACAATCCTTTCAGAACGTCAACAAACAAATATAAGTTCAGTTTTATGGATACAGATTCGTACACAAATGATCAGGATTCTCACAATCTCAAACTAACTGGTTCAAAAACACCATGCTACGTTCTTCCTGCTGATCTTACTTGTACTATATTCTTTAAAGAGACAAAACAATTTTTGCTCATTTTAAAAGTATAATTTTTAAAACCTTCATGACATTTCCCAATTTTGTTGATTTTCTATTGATATCCTTTTTTAATATTTTGAGGTCATTCTCTAATTTACCTGGTCTTGTGATGTTTGCCTTCACAGTCATATATGAATAAAATATGGGAGAAAATACGATTTTTTTTTTTTTTTTTAAACATTTCATGAATTTTCCACAACTGGAAAAATCAGTCAGCTGTTTTTCCCCCGGAGGGTTTCAGAACCCTGATTTAAGTGGAACCTGGAGCACGTCCTTTTCCAAGCGAAAATATCTTAGCCATGTGTGCCTGCCTCGGTTATGATCGTTTGATCGATGGGTTTATTACACTGGTATGGCAGCCTGGGCCTTACCGACGCATTCCACGCAGATCTGTCTGTACTTGCGGTTACCTGGCCAGCAGTATGCCCTGATACTCCTCCAGCTGTCTCATAAAAGAGGGGTTAGGTTTGGTCACGGCTCTTCTCTCCTTAACGTAATCAAAGGCTTTCTTCAAATCCCAGCCGTACTCCTTCATGGCGTAGGCAATCACTGTGGCTGCCGAGCGGCTTATACCCATTTTACAGTGGACCAGGCACTTGGACCCAGCTTTCCTGAGGGAGGCAAATAAAGACGTCAACAGCTGATTTAAAAAGAAAAGAAAAAACAAAATAGTTCTCCAGTTCTATTATATAATCTGATTGAATAAGATGAGCGGGAGCTTCTGTGAAACTCACCTGGCTTGAGATATAAATTTGTATGTGTCATTCCAGTAGGCAAGCAGGTCAGTGGCCTCCTCATCATACACGCGGATGTTGTGGTACTCAAATACGCCGGGGAAGAAATTATCGATCTCCCTGGTAACATTCAGGATGTACTGAACCCTGGTGGTGACATGTGAGGAAACAGAGAGAAATCCTGTTACATTCTAACAAGAGTGCTTTTTAAGAGTCTCGTCATTTCAAACAACTTCGATACTGTGAGTGGGGAATCTGTGCGTTTTTTGGGTTTTTTTTGCTCCCATCCTCACCCGCTATTCTGCAGCTCCTCCAAATTCGATGCATTCCATTCTGATCCCTGTAGCAAAACAAAACCAATCCCGGTTTAGGGCTCGAAATCCTGAGGAAATACGGGCCTGGCATCCATTGTACGGTCCAAAACAAACAACGGCAAAATACCAGAAAACTGGAAGAAACTTTGACTTATGAAAAGGCCGTCAATTGCCTGAGATCATCCATTTGCTGAAGTAATTACTCGTGAATAAGAGCTACCGTAGTCCCTTTCTTAGGCCACCAAATGCTGCGGTGGGTCCACCTACCAAGAAGACGTGATCAAAGATCTCGGTTGGACTGTCCATCTGGCCCAGGATGACGATCATCTCATTGTCGATGAACTCCTTGAACTCTCGCAGGTTGCAGGTCATGTGCATCTCCAGTTCCGTTCGGATCTTCACGATGCATTCGGGGAGTGAACAGAAACACGGGCGTACTCTTAAAATGGCATATAGTAACTCCACAGGAATTCAAAGTATATTTAAAAACAAGAATACTTCAAGTTTTACATGACATGCCAATTTCTCTTTGGACAATTCAACCTAACAGGAGGACAAATTCACCCGCAGACGTCCGGATCGGACGTACCTCTTTGCACGTGACGTTCTCCAGGTCTTTCTGCATCATGATCTCCCTCAGGCTTGTTTTGATCTGACGCTCCGTGAGTTCTCTCTCTGTCGGTCTGAAGAAACACCAAGAGCAGTGCAGGGAACATCACAGATCTTATTTCCACATATGAAGTGTGAGAGCTATTCGTTGAGACATTTGACAGCAGGGATGCTTACACGTCGGAGAAGAGGACGGGCGAATCGGCGCGGTGCGACTGCAAGTCCTGCATGGCGTTCCACTCGTTGATCCGGGCCTGGTCGGAGGACACCCTGCTCTGATAGTAGCTGACCCAAGTGAGGAACAAGCTGCCCGGGAAGTAGTTGTGACAGCGAGCCACCTCGCAGGCTTTGTGGAGTGACTGCAGGGCCGACCTGCGAGAGTGGGGCAGGGGCGATGACACCGAAGTGACAAAGATGTCGATTGCATTACGCTTTATCTGTTTCCGTTTTTAAATCGCAATATGCTGGACTTGTTGTTTTCCTCGTTGGCCGAAAAAAGGGTTTTTCACGGAATGAATTACGATATTTAGTGATGGTGTCTGCCCCCATACACAGAGTTCTCCATCACCAGTACAATTTGCAAGAGCGAGATCTCACATTTTCTCATATCCTCATTGACTTGGACGATTTAATCGGATGTCCTATCTTTAAGTTTTGACTTCTTCTTCCTCATATTCAAAAACAACCTGGCTGAAAGGGAGAGCTGATAAATACTCACCACATGGCCTGCACCGAGACAGGCTTGAACACATGGATTCTGTTGTCTGTTGACACGCTGAAACCCCTGGGAGCAGAAACGAAGGCAATACAGGTAAAACAAGTAAGAAATAAATGTTTATATAAATAAACATGTGTGTATGTATATGTGTAATGGACATTTAAGCAGTGAAAGAGTTCGTGTTGTGTTTGTGATTAATAGGCGGACATTTTCATACCCGTCTCCGTCTAGATGTATCAAAGTATCGCTCCATAAGGGCAAAACCAGCCCTACAGAACAGGAGCTGGGGGACGGAGGAAAAATTCAGGCTCTGTTCACGGTAAAGACATGATTCCGCCATCCGGCTAGAGGTCTCACCTGTCGACGGGGCTGAAATCCATGCCCAGCACCACACTCTCCTCTGTGTCCTGGCGGCCGTTGGTCGAGACCACCACCATGTAGCGAGTGACCTGGGGGTGGGAGCTCTCCAAACGCACCGCCTGTCGCAGGAGAAACACAATTTATGTGTCAGGCTATTGGAACCCCCGAGGCTTTTGTGTGCGTGTTTAGCATATTTACCCACCAGTTTGATGTTATCCTCGGGTCTGAGGACGGTGAACATCGTCTGTAAATGCTGCTGGATGTCACCTGGGAGGACATAAGATTGGAAAAAACACATCCGATCAGCCTGAAGAATACCAGAGGAGAATGCCATCTTTGACTGGGGAGTGCCTATTGGATACATTCCCGAGACGGCCCTTCAACTCACCTGCATGTTTGCTGCGCAGCTGCGGGAAGCGAGACGCAGAGGAGGAAGAGGTGCCATTTCCACGAGGTAAGAAGAGCGCAGCCCCTTTAACCGTCAGGAAACTTTCACTGATGCTGGACGGACAGGCGAGAAAGTATAGGACAAGTGATGAGTACATTACTTACAGCATGTACGGCCACAATATTCATCCTCTGCTCCTGACTGATAAGTCAGATATTCATTTTAAAATAAAGCCTGCAGAGCCATGATTTATTAACAAATACCATACTTCTCTATTGAATGACACCCCCCTTTGCTGCGTGTTTCATTTTGTGTGTGCTGCCAAGCTAACATGCTGTATCAAGATTGTACTAGTCATAGACAATGTACTTGCTAGAGCCACTATAAGTATATCCATCATTACAAGTGCATGGACTGTGCAGGACTGACACAACATGTACTTGTACTACAACATGCCACTGAGTTGTCGCCAAATTGAAAATTGTAAAGCGTAAGTGGACTGTTTACATCCAGACGTGGATGTGGCGTTCAGGAGCATTTCAATAAATCGGAGGATGAAGCTCTCATCATGCTGGATACATGCTCAGATATTTCTTGTTTACACTGAAGCAAAGGTATAATACATATTGATATTTTAAAATGGTAATAATATTTTTTCTGTATTAACTCAGGTAAAATAAATTAAATGTTTAAAGTTTCCCTCTTAATGCAGATTTGTTTTGCTGAGAATGTCTGTTCTTCATCTGTTTGCTTTTCCCCTTGGCGAAGAAAACATCTATTTCATATTCTGGAGAGGGTTGGTTTCTCGGCAACACATCAATTATGACCATCTAATTGTTTTGTGCAAAAGAACATCCCGTAAAAAGAAAGAAGAAAAAAAAAAATCATAAAAAGAATTATGGACACGTTCATCACACATGCGCAACCTCAAGATGAAACTTTATTCCAATAATGTTCTGGCTTAACTGTATGGAGGACAAATGGAACAAGAGAAACGACATACTGTGCTCAATTTATGTGCCAAGGATATAAATGCCAAACCATTGCACTGACCGGTTCTTCCTCTCATCTCAAAATAGTTGTTGACTCTTTCAAAACCAAGAGACCTATTGGCTGCATTTATCTTTGAAGAGGAAATGACAACTTAATAACAGTAATAACGAAAATAAATCACATTTTAAATCTTGGATCGAGAGGAAAAAGGCACAGATCGGGACACTCTTTGAAATCACAAACAGCAGCTGTCACGCACTTCCCATACTTGCCATATTAAAAGTCATTTCTCAACTTTTAAAGAGGGCTTTGTGCTCTGAGGAGAAATACAAATAAACTCTCCTCTGACATCCTTTTTTTAATTTTTATTTTTAGTGGATTTGAAATTTCACTCATTTTCATTTGATGATTCTTAAAATCATTCCTGACACAGCATCGCCGATCTGACCATGAAGTGTCACCGTTAGATGTCGTTTTTAGGAAGGTTTTAGACCCAGATCCAATCTGTATTTGTGCCCTATCGGCTCGTTCATTTCGCCTCTTCCTCGGGTAAATTTCCACGGGAAAGATGACATGTATTTCTAGTCTTAATCACTTGCTGTCCCCGGGTCCGTACCCAAAGCCATATATGGATAATCTGACCCAGTTCATGAGAAACGGCAGCATTTGCTGAAATTGAGGATATGACAACAAGTTAGAAGTCCTCCCCGCCCTTTCAAAGCCCCAAGTCTGCAGTTTGTGGGTCAGGTAGAGGTTACCTCGGCCTCTTGGAGGGTCATGATGTCAGGTTTTTAATCTGGATAGCAGAGATTATGTTTGAAGATTTAAAACATAAAAATTAAAATTAAAATAAAAAAAAAAAAACAGACTGGGTGTTGGTTTCCACCCCTGATATTCTCAGAAAGACGGACACGGTGGTGTCCCCATCCAGCTGTGCACATCAGGCACATCCTGCAAACCCCCGAGTGGGAGTTGAGGGATCTGGCAGACAACGCGGATCCCTTGCCTGCAGCCGCAGACGCTCAGCTGCTGAGCTGACACTTCCTCCCCGGAGGTGAGTCATCGTGGGAAAACCGAGTTTCGGCCGTCAAATATACTGCGACCCAAAAAAAATATATATATATACAACCAAAAAAAAGTGACAGGGCCGACCGCGATGTAGGTCAGCGCTAGAGATAAAGGGATTATGAAAGTATCCTTCCACTGCCTAACGTGTCACATCGCCCGGGATTAGATTAGAACCCTGCTATTTCTGAGAGTAAACTTACAGCTGGTAGATCTCCCCCCGGGAGATCACGGAGTTCTCGCCGAAATGAGGTCTCGTCTTGTGGCCGCAGCAGGCGCAGAAGCAGGGTGCCGCCGAGCTCCGCGGCGCGGTCACCACACCGGGAGGCATCGCCGCTCCGGCACCGGGCGGTGTAGATATCGATCGGACCCGGGAGGATGCTCGGCGGTGGCAGGTGTTCGTGACTACCGCTCGTGTGGCGTTCGATTAGACCGCAGCGGGCGGGCCGGCTGCGGTAAATGTTGCCGCTGGCGGGGGCGGAGACAGACGCGCGGTCCAATCAGGGAGGGCGGTTCCGTTCGGGTTGCAATTGAAACGGGTTGAGCGGACATGGATATCGCGCCAGCGTGTTACTGTCCAGATTTTAAATGAGAATCCAGCCCATAATAATCCTCCCTACGCCACAGAATGATGGCTTTCCGCGTCACTGCAACAAACCCAATTGATAAAAGCTTAATGATGCAAATCAATTACTTCCCTCGCAAATGTGTTCACTTTTTTTTTTTTTTCGCGCAAATTAAAAAGTGCGTGGCCGTCAGAGGGGACGGGCTTATCGCGATATTTCCCTGCATTATTTGCAAATCCTAAATATATCGCGATAGCCGCGGCGAAACAAACGAGAACGGCAGGTGCATCGGTTTTTCATTGTAGCTTGGAGCGACATGACCGTTCACGTCCCACATTCCCTGTCGGCCCTTTGTATAGTCAACAACTCACGTCCTCCAGCAGAGCCCAGTATTTATCTGTAGATTATTGCTGTCTTATTTTCCACATGAAAGGGCAACATGCCCACACAAGAGTAAAAATAAATTAAAAAAAAATTACGGCATTCTTAACTCCAGAGAACCGAAATAAGTGACTACATAATGAAAAACGACAGACCTCCATATTTGATTGCTCTGCGATACACCAGGACTGCAAAAAGAGGGGCTTGTGGGGGAGTAGAAACGATCCCCATAGCCCAACTAGTAAACCTATTGACTTAGTAAACATGACATTGCTTCGAGTGGCTTCCTCTGCGGCCCCGATCACACTCGGGGTTGTTGTCTGAAACACGCCGCAGGGGGAAGAGGGACAAAGTTGTGTAACTCTAGGACCGTGGCAGCCTTCGGGGAAAATGCTCACCAGACTCAGCGACACTCGAAACCCAACGTGCAACTCTGTCCAGCAACAACAACGGAAAAAAAAACTATTGAGAAATCAGAAAGGCGACATGGGGAGGAGGGGGGGGGCGAAAGTGAACCGGGGTGGGGGGAAACTTGACCTTGGAGTTTCTTGCACTGCTTGTTGCTCCAAGATGGAATACATTACAAACAGAGGTTAAACATGTGGTCGTCACCTGACGGCCAACGAAGAACACAGGATAAACAAATGCTGCAATGATGTTTTTCCCATTAGGCCAGTGTAATACCACGTAGGACGTGTGTTTTGATGATGAATTGGTTAACTGGGTTCAGTGACCTGTGTGCCCACATGGTGACATTTAGACCAACTCCAAGGGATACATCTAGTATAATATACCGACATGACAGCTTGGGTGGAAGACCCCACTGAAAACAGCCGACTGTCAGGCCTTACAGAGCCCTGCACTCCGAAAGACCTCAGCCTCCTCAGCAGGTAGTGTGCTCTGGCCTTTCTCCTAGATTGCATTAATGTTGTTCATTTCTTCATAAAAGTAGATGGAAGAAGGCCAAATGGGTGGAACAAGGTAACAACACAGCTGAAATAACAGGGTCAGCCCACGAAACAGTCAAAAATGTGTTGACCGTTGGGAAATCTTAAACCTTGCCCTCTGCCCGACCGTGATTAGCTCGGAATTAAAAGACAACACGAGGGGCTGCTGTGTTGCCGTTAAACCGGCCTTCACTCGGTCAACGTATTTTAAAAAGCAGCCTCAAGGGGTCCTTGCAGGTTGTTTGCACCGAAAACATTTCCAATCTTTCCGAAAAACCAGTGGAGGCGGTAATCAGATTTTGAAAGCAACATAATCCGACATAATCCACATGTCTAATGTATCTTCACGCAGTATGCAAACATCAACACTTGGAGATGTTCTAACTCTGGAACGCATACGCATGTGTGTGTGTGTGTGTGACTGTTTGTGTGTGTATGTATATCTATTTATTTATTTATTTATTTATTTATTTATTTCTACCTTCCTGTATCACCCCTCTTGTTCCCTTACATTCGAATATGCAGCATTTATGTATGCAGAATCTGTCAGGATAAGTCAAATGGGCACTTCGCAAAATTACTGACATTTTAGAGCCACTAGATTACCCGCATGATGCTACTCACATGCACTATTGAGAATATAATAATAATAATAATAATGTCATCAAACAAATGTGAACACATTGGAGAAGACAGATGTGCAACAAAGCCAGGCTTGATAATATTACAGCACGGTTAACGGTCTCTAATCGCAGCTTGGCTGGCTGAGACATCCAAATGCGAACAGCAGGTCAGGGGCGGCAGATTTTGGATGAATGTAAACCGTGGCACGACATACCAGTTTGAATGAGGCTTTGTGTTGCTGGAGAGATGCCCCAGTTAACAAGCTGCATTTTCCAGGTGAGAGGGAATGCATTAGTTTGGTACAATTCCCGTGGAAAAAAACAAAAAGCAAAACAACTCTCCTTCAGTAATTAAGAGTGATTCAAACCAATCACTGCATCTGTTGGTTCACCCGTCAGCCCGAAGGATATAGCAAACAGGACAAGGATATACCATCCAGAAAACATCAATCACAGTCTTAGCTGCCCCCCATTTACTCAATAAACACCTTGTCTTCCTCCTCAGCTGAGTCCGCACCTCACCGCAGCCTTATCTCCTTACAAAGCGGTGATAATTCAGTTCTTAGCCCAAGTCTTATCGGCTTAGTCTCAAGAAATTATTTCGGAATCCCTCACAAGAGACAACTGTGCACATCAAAAACTTTACATTAGCACCCTTTTGTTACATATTCCTGAGAGAGAGCGCTTTTGCTACATCCGTTGGCCAGACCTTGCATCTAAAACCAGTAATTATGTTTTCAGTCCGTGTGAGTCAGGTAGCAACTCCGTGTTTGTGTTTGGCATCGGCTGTCTCTCACATTCTGTATTCATGCCTCTCATTTAGTAGCTGAAATTCACACCGCGGAATGACAAGTGAGGTTCAGGATGCGGCTTTTACCTGACAGGCACAGGACACTGGTTGCTCACGTCTCCAAGTATACAAACAGAGACGATCACCTTAGAGATCTCAGCATTTAGGGGAAAAAAAAGAAAAGGAAGCAACTGTACAGGAAAGATTAGTGTGTTTAATCTCATAATCAGGACACGAGAAAATGTGAAATAAAAATATTGCATTTATATCCTTCGCATACAAATGCTCCATTATTTTGCACTGCTTTATCAGATTAGATTATAAAAAGCATCATTAAATTCACTCTGGCCTTCTCCGGGTCGTGCAATGACGTTGCAGCATCAGCTGATGCCACTGCCTTCAAACAGCAGCACTGCAGTGTGCCCTGCTGACGCACACAGACCCACACCATCAGCACAGTCTCATTCCTGCCCCTAAGAATGTGACTACCTGGGCAGGGGGAGAGGGGGGGTGGGGCATCAGCTCTGCTGCAGCTGTGTGACTGGCAGCCATGCTGTCGTCACCCCTGACAATGCAAACATACCAGCATATGTCACGCAAAAGGGGGTAAAGCATGCATAGCTGCACGTTGGGTGTCTCAAACTGAAGGCTGAAGAAAAATGTCAAGTATTTTAGCAAAATAATAACAGGTAATAAACACAGGCTGGTGTGAGGATTTTACACAATTAACCAGCCAGTATTTCAACTTTGGGTGGTTGGACATGGACGGAGTAGATACGCATAAATTAGATACATGATAAACGTGTCAGTCTTGGGGCTTGAAGGCAGTTGTCAACTTCCAGCTAAGCAGGAAAAATCCATGCATTGGCAAAGTTTTTCATATGTGGCCGAGTTGATATTATAAACAAAGCCTTGAGGCGCAGCGGAGAATGTAAATTTGTCGTGTTTCAATGCAGGATTTGTCAGGATTTATTTGCAAAACCTCCTACAACTGAGACAAGGACACGACACACACTGGGGAGTTATAAAAAAACAACAAAAGCCATTTTGAAAGAGTCAAAGACAACAAACAACGTAAATCTATATGTAATGCCAGGCAAATATGACTGTGTAGAGTGGCAACACAAGCTAAACATGTTCTGCATTACCAGGAAAGCAAAAGACAAACTCCTTCCCCTGAAACTTCAAAAGGGAGGTCATTTTAAGTCAGCAGCCCCTTTTAAAGGCTTCTTCTAGAGGTGCTCTAATGACAAATATCATATATATATAAATGTGTATATATATATAGAGAGAGAGATATAGATATAGATAAGATATATTTGTCTATATCAATTATGCTCAGCCCCAAAACAAAGTAACCGTCACCTTGGCATCCAGTAAAAATCTCCTGTTACGCGAAGGACGGCATAAAATAAAGGAGAAGGACTGTGAGTAGAACCAAGTCAAATATAAATAGCTCGGTAAAATAACGGGGCTTCAAAAAGACGTCCAAAATAAAACCACCTTTTAAAAACGGACCATTATGAATACCGATCTATGTACTTTCATATAGAGACCGGGATTTGGGATTTCACTCCTAGCTGCACAAATACAGACGGGCCTCTCTGTTTGATGGCACACAACTCCAATTAACAGATGGACAGGGAGGCAGTCTGACTTTAGGAGTGGCTAAAAAATCTGCCCCTCTATCAGGAGTGCAGCTCCCCTGACCCACATACACACATCTGACTTGCACAAGCCCTGCTGCCCTCTATTGAACAGCCAGGGAATCACAATTAATCATCCAGCAAGATTTCAGGCAAAAAACAGTGGGAGTATTACTCTGACTAACGTTTATGTATCTGAAATGAAAAAAAAAAAAAAAAAAAATCCATAATGGGTATTGGAAGGAATTTTTCATCGCCGTTGGACAAAAACGAGCTCCGAATGCAGTTGAGTGAAACAGGATGAACCACATTTCCAACCTCAGCCCCGACGCCTGAGGCTGCGAGGGACCGAGCGCAAGGCTGTGACAACACAATAGCACAGGAGCCCGTCGTGGAGGAAGGAAGACGCGGTGTCCGACATATGTGGTGATTCATCATAATAATTAATAATTCAACTAAAGTCCAGTCTCTGGTCATTTAGTTCAGGCCGTGTCGGGTCAGAGGTCACTGGCGGCACGAGAACGGGCTCGCTGTTCAGAGAGGATATTGAGCACTTGATAACATTTCTGCAAAAACACACTCGTAGAAAATGACTCTCTTCAAAGGCCAGGGTGGCGAGACACAGAATGGGGGAGGGGGATTCGCATGATATTCTTTTATAAATCAGACCTTATTAGACTACAAGTACAAGCGGTTAAAGTCTAGAATTTAAAAACAAGAATTTGAGATTTTTTCTACAGACTGGTATTGTCTTTGGAACAAGTTTAACGGGGTGATGGATTATTTCTCAATGGGCAATATTTTCAGGACCTGAAACCACTTCTGGTTTCCCTTAAACAAATTAATTTACTTTGTATGAAAACATTTTGTGTAAATCAACCAAAAAATAATAAAGTGACGTCACTACCCCCACCTGTGTGACCATCAGCACGACAGCTCTAAATAACTACACAACATGGGTGTGAGGCGGCGGGAGGAAGACTGTGATTTCATAGCGCTGCAGTCCAATCTCTGTCAGAATCTTACCTTCTTGGCTGAGAGCGGCGATCATCCTCCCCACTGCCAGACTCCTGGGCAGATAAAATGAGAAAATCTGATTTAATAATGAGTAAGTACGGTGTAATCCTATACCGCTGCCACTTGAGAATGTAGTGATGTAGAGTCAACAATAAAAATGAAACGGTGACTGCGATTTATCTTCAATATTTCAATGAATAACTGGTTGGACATTTTAATGAGAATTTATATTACTCATCCCCCTAGACCCACTGTGAGACTATCCATTATCATCCCTGCAAGGCAGTTTGATGAGGACTTTTGTTTTACTGCTACAAAAAAAGGAAATGAAGGACCAAAAACCAAACAAAAGTAAATCATCCATATCAACATGGGCCATATTGTTGTTTTGAATACCTCTGCTGTGGAGCAGAGAATCAGCTCTCCCGTGCTTAAAAGTGGTTAGTCTTGCAGAATTGTATTCTTTTTATTGTACTGCGTAGAACATTTGGTATTAGAGGGCTCCTGGTTTTTTGAAAGCTGATACTGATATTTCTGTTGATAAATGGGCCAGCATTTTGCCACATTCAGTAGGAAGGGTTTTAATGCAATGTCAGAAAGATGCCAGACAAGCGTTCTATTGAAACCAGAAAGGCCGCCATCAAATTTAATCACCGCAACTAAATATCAATGTCAAAAGATGGCAAAATGTATTGTTCTGTAGACGTTAATATTTGGATTTCCAGCAGACACTTGATTTTGGTTGGTCAACAACACAACTTCAAAAAAAGGGTCTAAATCAAATTGTTGACTTTACCCGTAAAAACCTGCAGTCAACTAAACATTGTTTAAGTCCAGATTTTTCCTTTTGCGCTGGTTGAGTGGGAACATTGCACCGCAGCTGAAGCAGGAGGTGTGGAAATTAATCCTCGTACGCAGGCGTGACCAGGTAGAGGTTCTTTTCAGGTCGACTTGTAACAGTGAATGCCGACAATGGAGCCAACTGTTCCACTGAACATACATTGAATTGTCAACCGAATGGTCCGCTGTGAACACAGACCAGAGGAGCTGTGAAAATTATACAGAAGCGGATCAGACACCTGTCTTTGAAAACTATCTGGTGTCCATCTGAGTTTCTGCTCGGAATGAATAGGGGCAAACTGATCCGATAAATACATAAAAAACATATACTGTACATATCAATGTTGAATAAAAATACTTCTAATCAACCAACACTTAAGAAAATACAAATACATAGGAGAATAGCTGATACTGACAAAGTGGCTGACCAATATATTCGCCAGGTTTCATTTGTGGAGGGAAAGGCCATAAAAACAAAATTTAATTGCAGTAAAGTCCATCTTAAAGTGCGAGATTAGTTAAAATATTTTAAAAAAAACCCTGCTGCTGTTATGAGTACACTAAGCTTAGGAGTTGTGTTTTTCTAAATTTGCCCCAAAATCATACAGGCATAAACACACAAAGCGCTGTCCAAACGGAGCAGCACTGCAGTGGCAGGAGGAAGAACAGAGGTCAGCTTCAACTCAATTTGTGGTCTCCCCAGGAAAATGATCTCAGTGAGTTTTTTTAAGGTGTGGCCTTTCACTGAAACATGTATAAACAAACACACACAAAAAAAAACAAGCTGGCAACAAGACTGAAGAAGGGCATAATGGAAGTTGCCACTAATCTGTAAATTGTGGAATGTGACTGCAAATTCAGAAAGCAAAGGATTAGACGCAGATAACAACCTTGCTCTTACCTTGCAATTTGCACTCATCTTGTTTACAGTATTTGGGCTCAACATAGAAAAAACATTAAAAAAAATCCAAATAAAAGGCAAAAGTGCGG
Organism: Fistularia tabacaria; assembly: GCA_901007705.1. Lineage (NCBI taxonomy): Eukaryota > Metazoa > Chordata > Actinopteri > Syngnathiformes > Fistulariidae > Fistularia > Fistularia tabacaria. Next base: position 79,963 of record CAAKHD010008587.1, on the reverse strand, counting down.
ATAAACCAAAGAGCACATAAAAAGGGCATGTTAGTGCAAATTCAGCCGAGTTGACGGATTAAGAATGATACCAACGCTGTTGTTTTCATTGGTGACGGTAACATACACTGATACGGCTAAATCTTAATCTTAATTCTCTACGTGCAGCTAATTTGAGGTGTGAAAAAAAGGCACTGGATGATTGGAAAGGGATTGGTCAGGTTACTGATGAAGCACAGAGGAGAGGGGTGTTAATGCCAGGTCTTGTGAACGTTCTTCTTGCAAATCTGGTATATGCTTGTTTTCTCCACACAAAAAAATTCTTATTATAAAGTTGGGATCGGAGAGAGGAATGTGAAGTTGGGAGAATGGAGGACAAAGAGCTGGTAGTCATCCCATTCGAGTCCGTGTTCACACATAAACACACACTCTTATTCATGTGACACAGCAGAGATGCGGGAAACCAGCAGGTCAATGTGACGTAAGTCTTCAGGGGACCAATGCGACTGCTAAACGCGCACATCGCGCGTTGACTTGTGCGCTCCCTTCCCACTGTCGGCCCGACAAACTAAACATTCTTGTTTCATCTTCCTGCTTGCCTGGATGAAAAGTCACAACAATGAAATAAGTGTGTGCGCACAAAGCAAAAGTTATCATTATGTTGACTTACAGAACCTGTTTATTCAGTAAGAAACTGAAAAGGGGGATCAGGACATGGTTCCTCTCCCGTACTGAGCCGCAGTACAAATTACAATTTACAAATAAAGTTTTTGACCGATTTTCTTGGTAAAAAAAAAAAAATCTAGTTTGCTGCAATTAAATACATAAATTGTAATAAAATGTGGCAGATCAAGACTCAGATCAAGAGTGGGAAAGGCTGTCCTCCTCACTGTGGTGCATTTTATACTACTTATCTGATGTTACTGGGTCGGATAATATGACATTATATGCCATATAATTATGGAAAAGAAACCATAAAACTTTCTGCTAGAATTTTTCTTCAATTCTTTACACATCTTTGGGAAATGCATCAGGTCATCAATTATGTCAGGAGGAAACATCTGAGAGAAAAGACATTTGATTAATATGGTTATTATAATTACCATTAGGAGTAGGAGAAGCAGGATGAGGGGTATTTCAGTTGACTTTTCAACATATGTTGGTGTCCCATCAATGATGAGACGTGTTGAACGTAAGCACCAAAAAACTAACCATGTTCATATTATGAGGATAGTAATGTGACATTAAGAACACCCAGGGATCTTAAAAACAGATCAATTCAACAGCCGTTGTTTTTGAGAAACCAAAAGGCTGACATTAAACATTGTTCCATACTGTACATCAGTGTCAGGTAACGCAGTCAGCCATCATTGTTTCTGCCAGGACAGCAAATATTACAACCAGACCAACATATGCGTATAAATAAAGTATTTATTCGTCTTAAGGGTGTAATATGGGGACCGGTCTGCCAAAAGCAGTATTTGTCGACACCAGTTTCACCAAATGATCACCTCATTCACAAAGGTTCTCAAAATTGCATCAATTCAAATTCAATATAAAATTCGATTCAAACCTAACGAAAGGTACATTTTAGTCAATATCTCTTGCTGCCTTGGGATGCATGAACTGTATGGTGGACGGAGCATTGTATTACTGTAGGTGTTCTTTCTATAAATACAAAAGGAGCAGAGAGAATAGCAACAGGAAAGCCACCTGCTCATTCGCTTTGCATGGACTCACTCCGACTTTCGTTACACACACACACACACACACACACACAGGAAGAGGAAGGCAGACTTCTACAGAGGCATGTGATGGGGATCGAAACTGCTACTGTCGCCCATAACACCACCTTAAGTCCCAGTCAATCGCGTGGAAGGGCCGACAGTGTCACAATGTCACAATCGTCTTTCCAAATACAGCTGCAAGGCAATTCGGTTAATTGTAACTGGTAAAACGGCGTGTGTCATTATTTTTTTTGCTGTCAAGTGAAAAAAAAAAGAAATATTAGCTGTGAATGTTGAAGGTCCCAGGTTTCTGTTTGGGAGCGCGGGGTATTGATAAGTTCGGTGAATACCAGTTGAGCGTTTGAACTGGCGGAAATGTGGACGGTAACCGGGTAAACAACGGAGTACGAATGAATCCCTTTCAGCTGTTGGGACGGGAAAGCAAATGTTAAATGAATCGGTGTTGTCGCCCTTTGCGTGCAAACTCAGTTTTTTCGACCGAGTTAAGCTGGCGGGGGATAATATTGTAACTGAAAATTATGAACTATATTTCGCGCATGCGCAGGGGTACAAAGGCAAGGCACTTTATGACAGCCAGCAGCCGAGCGGGGGGGAAAAAGGGAGCGGAAATGGAGCCTGAAGTCGCCGATGATGGCTCAAAGGTTGATGTTACAGCGGCGGCAGCGGCGGCGGGGGGAGGAGAACGGTTGAATAAAAGCGGCGAGTCCTACCGAAACACAGGGGCTTGAGCTGGTGCTAGGGGTCGGTGAACGCTGCACGGTAACCAGCGCCATTCAGCGACCGGGGATCGGACACCTGAGAAGAAGCGACGGTGGCGACACGAGCATAATGGTTTCGAGGGGAATAAAAACTCATCCGAGTTTGCGTCCCTGCTCTCCTGTCATTTTCCCCTCTTCTTCTCTTCCTCCGTCTCTCTGTTCTGGTCGTAGACTATTTGACTACTCCCCGGCTGTTTCCTCCGTCAGCGCTGTCTGCGCATGCGCATCTACCATTCGCTTGTCAATCCCGATTAACCCTGTGATTGCTGGACGTAAACAAAGCAGGAGTGACAAGGGTCGGTCACACGACAAACTACGCAAATGTTAAAAGCATATTACTGTGACAGATGAGCGAACTCAGACCCGAACCATCTAATTTCTAGGACAATGGATTTAAAAAATCGTATTTGAAAATGTCGATCGGTATTTTTTTTATTTTCTATTAATACTATAACATGTTCAAAATAATCAAATTAGGCTGCAAGGGCTAAAAATTGTTAGTGAGTATCTCAAAAACTGGTTCTAACATTACCAGCTTGGGCCACAAGTAGAAACTGACTTGGATTCCAAAGTCTATTAAACTATTGGCATATTGCGATTTGAATTATTTATCAAGTAATTGTGCATAGAGGTAAAATTGCTGTCGGCAAGATTTAAAGTGACAGAAGTAAAAACACAAAATTGCTGAATTCATCATTTTAAACACAATTGACATGTAAACATCAGCAGATTAAAACTGTTATTGTTAACGTTACTTCTTCACACCGTCGAATATATCTTCCTTGATAGCAAAAATGTATACAATGTGAGAATGCATACATATTCAACTAGTCCTGTATTTTATTGATCAAAAAATTATTTGTTTTTACATTGGAACAAATCACTCATAGTGCACTGTATTTGAGACAAGGGAAAATATTGGGGGGGGGGAGACAACACATGTTTGTACTTTTAAGTCTATCTACAGCTTAACAGAAATTTTCTATTAAAAAGTTGAAGTTGTGTGGTGTTACTTCAACTATCACCTGCCTGTCTGAACCTGTTACAGTCTTATATTCCGTGTCTGAAAACTCAGATTGAACAAACCACCAAAAGTACAGTGCAACAAACCACAAATACTCAAACGATATGCATGTGTCATCAGTACACGTAACACCATCCAGACCGTAGTCCGTACAGGTATGAACAGATGCACCGCAAACAATACCCCTGTAATTACTACGTGTAAAACCTTGTCTCTTATCTTCACTGCTTCATTCAAAGGAAACACAACCCAAGTCAAACCATATGGCTAAAAATCAGATTTGGGTGGTCGATTCTGTGATCCGGTGTCCTATTAAAGGGACACCTAATGCTATAGAGCAGAAGGTCTGTTTTTATATCATTATACAAAGATAGGAAACATACATGATGATCAAAGGGAAGATAGTTGTTTTGTCTCCACCTTCACCATCTCTCTGCCAATCCATTCATCTATACGTCCCAGTTAAAACTCTTTCTATCACTACTACATTTAACTGGCTATCGAGGAGCTAGCTTAGGTTATACTGTTTGCACCACAGGGATTAGGAGTGAGGCCAGGGAGGAGATGAGATGGAGATTACGACAGAGATAATGGTGTTTGGATTTAGGGTCACTAACAGGGGTCATTTGGAACTCAAAGTAAGAGCTTCAATCACAGGTGAGCCATATGCTCTCTGATCTGATTTAGGAGCTGAAGTGGCACAACTTACCTTTCTTTGGTATGCTGAAGTATACACATCAAAAAGTATTGACTAATTGTCGTAGGAATTTACTTTTTCACGAAGTCAAAGAGAAAGTAGGAGGGAAATTATTTTTATGATTTATGATTTACAAGATATTCAAACAAGTTGCACTATTATTTCTATTTGATACATTTTTCCCCAGCACACTATTATCACATACACAAATAAACATACATATAAAAGGAAACAAACGAATATTTCTTATCTTATCTTATCTTATTTTCACCAATTTAAGAAATTACATTTTGAAAATGGTTTGTTATCCAAATTCTGAGTGTTTTTTTTTAATCTTTTATCTTAATCTAATTACGATTCATAATCTTTTAATCAGAATCAAATTCATAATGACTTTGAAAGTACTTATTCTAAATTTATTATTTTATTTACATCATGAATGCGTAAATCGTTTATGCTTGACAACATTTCAGGTTAACTGTCGCCCCCTGGTGGTTGGTGCTTTTACGTCTGCGATGTGATTTTATGTTTTAATGGTAACTATTTTTAAATGTACAAATCCGTAGATATCATACGTATCGCTGGGTCTATCTGCCAGAGAGCTATTGTTGCACAAGCCCTTTATAAATACCATCCCAGGAATCAGGGCCCATCCCTGCATATGCCAGGAATGTATTGCAGGGCCGAATAGGCCCTCGAACCCTGACTTCAGTATTCCGTCGTTTTGTTTTAAGACGAATGAGCGTGCGCCCTTGAGACTTCGACTTCTGAATTCCGATTTAGTTATTGGCTCCTTTAAAGATCTAAATAACCTGGCACTTCGAGACTTAAAAAAATCACATTAGTCAAACAAAACAGGGAAGAAAAAAATCGTCATATGTTTTAACTAAAAATAAGATCCACTGTTTTCAGCTATTTCTTTGCCGTACTTGCAATAACACGGTTTGGCCACACGGAGCAGCTGCTTTAAAGGGCGGCGCTGCTCTTGTATTGAATTTGGAATGAAACTCGCACTTTCGCCGCTGCAAATAAGCCATATATCAAGTGCATAATGACAAATATATTTCACGAAAACAGTAATTGTGAGCCATGTAAGTGGTAGTTTTACTGAAAGGTTGAAATTATGTGGCTAGTGAAACGCTATATGTGTATTAAAAGAGAGTCAATATTATGTGGAATCTACCGCGCTTGTTTACATTAAGCGGAGCAAGATGGCGGTCCCTACGAAACAGTAAGTTGTAAATATTATAATATGATCATAACTGGAAAAAGGTTAAGGATAAAGGGAACTAATGTGGCTGCATTACATATTATTTTTTGCTGCACAAGTGCTGGTGAAGCTAACAAATAATCTTAAATTTTACGATTCACTTGTTACTAGTCTCGCTGCAACAACTATTAGCGACGTGCTAATGGTAGCCAAACCGTTTTTTAAACAAGCTTTATATTTTTCTTTGTTTCTGCGACGTAAATTCTCCGTAGTACACATTTATAACCCCACCTATTATATTGTCCATCAACGCTTTTCCATGTGGCCAAAAGCAGGCTCGATTTGACCCCAATTTCGTTGGATAACAATCTCTATGCTGTTCATTCATGTCAAGTTTCAAACTCGCGTTTTATATGTTAGCTACCTTAATCCATAATCTACTGTAATCACGACGAACCGATCGGCACAAGGCTTTTCTTTTTTAGCGTAGAAATTGCCGAAGACTGCAATTGTCAGAATCGTGAGAGTTGCAGGGAGAGACGATAAATTTTGCGATGAATAGAGTTTGTTACTTGTAGTGTGTCCGGACTGTTCTCAGGTACGGGCTGATCTTGCCCCAGAAAAAAGGAGCGTCAAAGAATGCAACCCTGCAGAAACCCTCTATTTTCGGGGATGACTCCGATGATGAGGTGCGTGAACGAATCTGTCTTTTTTTTCAGGTGGATGGAATAAAATTCATTAACTACCTTTTGGATGTAATTTATAATGTCTGCTATTGTTTAAACTTTTTAAAGGTGGTAATGTGTTTAAATATCTACTTCTTCAGACCACCGTTGGGGAGAGTCTACGGAGAGAAGCTGTCAAAAAGAAGATGATGAAGCAGGTGCGAAATGAATTATAAGGCTTGATCAGACTTTTTAGAAGCTCTTTCATACATTTGTACCTGTCATTTTATCACTAATTGTGATACTTATTATATTTACAGACACATTTGGAGATGCAGAAGGCCCTGGAAGAGGACAGCACTGTCTATGACTATGATGCTGTGTATGATGACATTCAGAAAAAGAGACTTGAAAACAACAAAAAAATTATAGGAGGGACAGACAAAAGGGTATTAGTATTTCTCAGTTCAATGATTTGGAAATTATTTAAGTTCCTTCCTCTAGGGAAGCCTGCTCCCCTTACTGACATGTATTCTGGCTTTTGCCTAAAAGAGGAAAAACAGAACTTAATTTTGTCTTGGTGTTTTTTTGTTTCCTTACCCAAGCCAAAGTATATCCACCAGTTAATGAAAGCTGTTGAGGAACGGAAGAAAGAACAAGAGCGAAGGGAGGAGAGAAAGATCCAGAAGGAACGGGAGGCAGAGGGGGACCAGTTCGCCGATAAGGATGCTTATGTCACCTCTGCTTACAAGCAAAAACTTCTGGAGCAGAAGGAGGAGCAGGAGCGAGAAAAAAGACAGGCGGCGATCGAAGGTTTGGCCACCGGTCCATGAGATATCCAACAACTCAGCCTCATTGAGGGAGAGAAACCCCCAGTGAATATAGGATTGGAGACAAACACTCCAAAACAATTCAAAGCATCCTCTGACTTTAGTCTAAAACTCACTTACCCTCATTTACGATCAGGGCACCTCCTTTGTTACTTTGCAATAAGCCACAAACCAATGTGTATTCCTCAGACCTGATATTGTTATAAAAAAGGGTGTTGAAAGAATCGATTGCTATTGTTTTTTTTAATCTTTTTGATTGCTTTTTTCTGTTTGTTTGTGTCTCTTAGCCGCCTTGGATGTAAAGAAACAAAAAGACCTTAGCGGTTTCTACCGTCACCTGCTGAATCAGACTGTTGGAGAGGAGGAGATACCAGATAATTCAGCAAACAAGTCAGTCTCAGCTCTGCGGCATTGACTGTACCCCATAGACACAAGGATACACACACACACGGACAATTAGGGTTATACTTTTGTCATTACTCATGGGATGTTTGTGTTTTGTCCTTGCCTCAACAGGAATCCAACCACAAAGGTCTCTTCACCAATGGTCCCTGACAACGTCCTTAGTTCGAGCAGTGACAGCGAGGAGGGGCATGAGCAGAAGCCCGGATTCAACAAGCCCGCCATTGGCTCCGCACACTCTAAACGCCAATACCGGCAGCGGTCGCCCTCCTCGGGGAGTGGAGAAGACAGTGAGAAAGAGAAGGAACGAGAGAAACAAAAGAAAAGTCACAAAGACCGAGACAAAGGGAGGGACAGAGAGAGGGATAGAGAGAGGGACAGAGACAGAGACAGGAACAGGGGAAGGGAAAGGGATGACCGCCACGGAGGAAGAAGGGATGACAGGGATAGGAGGAAGGACAGGGAGAGGGACAGGGAGCGCGGCAGGGATGAGGACAAGAGCAGGAGGAACACGGAGCGGGAGGACAGACACGGGAAGAGGGAAAGGAGCCCAAGAGAGAGAGAGCGGGACAAGAATGGGGAAAGGGAGAGGAGGAGGAATCAAGTGGAAGACAAACATCACAACAAAGATCTAGAAGAGGACAGAGAGCGAAGGCCAGAGCCAGAGAGGACAGTAAAGAAGGAAGAAAAGGAGCCAGAAAAGACGGAAGCGGCTGAAGAGCAGAGAAAGGGCGGCGAAGGCGAGGACAAAGAGGAGATGGTGAATAAGTTTGCCAAACGCTGTACCGATCAGACTGTGAGTTCGGCAAGGGAGCGGTACCTGGCCAGGCAGATGGCCCGCTCGGCCTGCAAGACCTACATTGAGAGGGAGGAGGACTGACAGCTGGCCCACAACCACCCATACATCCACTAACTGTCCGGTCCTTTCTGCTTCAGAACAGCTGTGATGAGACTGGGCATTAGACTGGTGTCATTCCATGTCCACAGTATCGTTGATCATTGTTCGTTGACCGCATCCGCACCCAGTTTTCAATCGTTTGAGTTAGAAAATATTCAGTTACTACACAGAGCTCATCTTAGACTCAAAAGTCAGGTTTGTTAAAACACGCTATCAAATACCAGGTCCAAACTGTTGATTATTTCTGAGGGAGTTGTTAAAAATCATATATATTAAAGTTTTGGCTGCGGAATGAATCGGTTTGTAGGTTTTTTTTTGTTGGTTTTGTTGAATGGAGGTGTGGACCAGCCGAGATTTCCTGAATGGGTCAGTCTTTATTTAAGAAATAAAGTGTACTGTGAAAGTGATTTAGCAGATTTGTATTTATTTAACAAACTCCTGTCAAGTACAATTCTAATCTCACAGGTGGAGATGGTGGTGACAGAACTAATGCCCAATTAGAAGATTAGAGCATTCATTCCCATTCTCAGTCCTTATTTTACTTTCATTTATATGCCAGGATAGAAACGATAAAAAGAGGATACAAGTGTTAGATGGCATAGTATGCCGCTGTGACGATCCCTTAAAAATAAGCTGAAAGGGTAAGTTTGCCAGTGTCCCTAATAGACTTTGCACCTTATTTCACCCCAATGTTTTGCTATTGTCCTCATCTATAAATATTGAACCGAATATTTGAGTCTAGACTAGCACTGCAGTCAAACAGGGGAGTTTGGAAGTCATTCTTCAGGAAACGCTAGAGTAAAAATCAGACTGACAGGTGAGAAAAGAGGATATTTATTTCTGTTCCATCAATACAGAGCAATTGCATTGAGTTGACAGTGCTGCAAGGGATATAGTGCATACTGTCTCACACAAACAGAATTTGCAGAGATGCCCTGAGGGTGGGGGTCAAGGTTGTTGAGTCAAAAGGAATGGGAGCTGGTCTGCATTGTTCTGCAGCCATTTGAGGGGAACAAAGAGAGAGCCTGACACAAACGTGAAGTGAAGGATTTGGTTGCAGCCCTCAATGTCCAATCCTTCCCAGGGAATCTTCTCAAACACAGCACATGCTTAATCTCTTTGAAGTTCCGTGGATTTATTGGCAGTTTTGTCTTAAGTTTGTGCAATCAAAATGTTTGATCAGAATATGAAACACTTTGGTGAAGCACTTCTTATTCAGATACTGTGACCTCCGTGGACACTCACTGTGTAGATGTCCAACCTCTGCTGGAAGAAAAAGGATGAGCATTTAGGCTATCAGTCCTCTGAGTGGAAGTGTATATTAAAAATGGGCTGATGCTGTTCAGAAAACCGAAGGTCACCACTGAACAATCTGCCGGTAATTCCAGCTTATTTCAGTTTTGGTTTCATCATTACAAGGATGGACTATTTGTGCGGGAGGACTTATGACTTACCTTCAAAAGCCATTCTTCAGACAATTTTCACGCTGAAGACGACATGTACATCTGTAAAACAAGGATGAAGATGTCATATGGGTACATTCAAAAAGTACACCAGATCCTTGACTCAGAAAATGGATTGGAGAAATCGTCAGTTGTCGCATCTGACGGCACTTCCTATTCCAGTTTTCATCACAGTCGAAGCTACACAGAAGTACTCACAACTACCATGCATTTCCTTACAAAGATCATACCTGACGCACTGTTAGGGCAAGATTGTAGCACCCGCAAGATGGTCCAGAGCCAAAACCCTGGGGGAACATGCCAGACTTAGACAAGTTGCACAAATTCAATCTACACGACAAAATATTTTTCGGTATGCGTTCAGAAAACCGAGAGTCACCACTGAACAATCAGACGGTAATTCCAGCTGTTTCAGTTTAGATTTCATCACAACATACAAAGGTCCAAGACAGTGTTATTGTAAAAGGTAATACCTGAAATGGAAATCCTTTGACTCAGTAGGCTGGTAGCACCATATGGCAACTTGTTAAAAGGAGACAAAGTTACAAATTAGAACTCTTGATGCTGCGTTCACTTAAGACTACTGTTTCCAAGATCTGAACTCACCTGTCAAAGTTCAGATGAATCATTTCAACACCTCATCTACGCCATACTTCTGAAAGGCATCGGCAATATATGAGTGGAACTTTGTAGAACCCAAGAATGTATCAAAGCAAAGGGGGCTCAGAACAGTGTGACAGAAACATCGTCAGTTATCGCATCGGACGGCACTTCCTATTCACAGATCTCATCACAGACAGAGGAATCAATCCGCAGTTTACTATACAACACTTACCACAGACAATGCGGGGAGGCAGACGTCTATTCAGGTCTTGGAAGACCCGCAGGCCACCTAATCAAAACAAAACATGAATGAATATAAAATGACTCTCGCCCCGCGAAAACAAAATATTCAGAATTTAGCACGTTCAGCATTCTAAATGTTTTTATTTTAATATTTGAATCTGACGCATGGACTCGAGCGACACTTCTTATCAAGTCCAAAGAAATTCACTTTCTTGCACGTTCCTTTACATGTTCACACTTCTTGAAAATAACAGTTCATGCCTATTTTGCGCGAAATACGCGTGGCTCTCACGGCCCCCGGCCTGTGGTCGTAAAGTTCGCGATCCTTTTGTCAAAATGCAGAAAGCGAGCTAAATAGTCCAGTATTAAGCTAGATGTCAACACATACCTCTCGCGCATTACGAAGGATGGGAGCCAGTACCGGGCCCGGGTGGCCTCCGGTCCAGTTCCCAGCGCTCCCCACGTGGCTGCTGGAGGCTAAGCTAGCCAGCGTCGGGCTTCTGGCAGGCATCGCGATTTAACCGTCTAGCAAAATGAATAGGTCGGTAAGGGGGTCTTTCTTTCTGGTTCCCTGGAAGCAAGACTTACAATCGAATTCTTTTCAGGGCAGAAAAACTAACAAAGACTCAAGAGACAGCAAATGACGAGCGAAGATGAAGACAGACGAGTAGGAAAAGGGATGGAAAGAGGCTGCTCGCATTATTTATAATCCTTCGGTCGCGGAAATATGACGTCATGTGTACAAACCTCACTGACGCACGCCATCGCCAGCTACTGTATCGGAGGGGACACTGAATCCACAATGTATTTTTGCAGTTTGATCTCGCAGAGTGATTTACAACTGTCATAAAGTTCTCAATTTAGGATTATAATAATTATATTTTTTCTGTGTGATGTGTCCACAGAAATAACTGTATGTTCATCTCAACAATGCTGACTTGGAGGGACTTGGAGTGCAGATCCTCCATTATATTGGAGCACAGAGGCATCCGGAGTTATCTAGTGTCTAGTGTATGTGTGTATGTGTGTGTGTGTGTGTGTGTGTGTGTGTGTGTGTGTGTGTGTGTGTGTGTGTGTGTGTGTGTGTGTGTGTGTATGTGTGTGTGTGTGTGCATGTGCGCAAGCGCGTTTTAGGGGGTGGGGTTGGGGTTGACTTGATAGGAGTATTGGGTGTGTTGACTGTGATGAACTTCCATGACAGGCGACTCTCAATCTACCCAAAGCACCAGGAGGGGTTTGGCAGGTCTCCTAGTCCTTAGCAAATAACACACACACACACTCACACACACACACACACCCACACACCCACACACACACACACACACACACACACACACACACACAAACACACAC
>CAAKHD010008587.1:45965-68070 GCA_901007705.1 Fistularia tabacaria | reverse complement strand
AGGGGTTTGCGACGGACCCCCCTCCTTTTCAACAAACACCCCTGCACACACACACACACACACACACACACACACACACACACGCACACACACACACACACACACACACACACACACACACACACACACACACCTTTTAAAACTGTACAAAACTTTTCCAGTAATTGCATTATCTGCTAAGTAATTTCCTCAGTTGCAAGAATACTAAAGTGCTATCTTTTCTAATGTCTAAGCAATGACATTGTGTACATGACATAGAGTATAACAATACATCAGTTTTAAACATTTTGATCGCAAAAAAAATGATTCAAGTTGTAAGACATAAAAGGTTGTGGAGGTGAAGGGCATCCAATCTTTGTTTTGAAACAAATAGCAGGTAAAAGTGCTGTAGCTACTGTGGGATTCAGTGCTGCAGAACTTCTCATAGGAAATGATATATAAAGAAAAAAAAATCTTGAGAGGTGGAGGTATGCTCTGGTGTGTAAATGAGAGGAACCCGGGTGGAACGGTGAGGCTACAGGGAGTGGAGATGAAGAAGGAGGAGGATTTCAGGTACTTGCGGTCAACAGTCCAGATCAATGGAGAGTGTGGAAAAGAGGTAAAGAAAAGAGTTCAAGCAGGTTGGAATGGGTGGAGAAAAGTTTCAGGGGTTCTACGTGATAGAAGAATATCAGCCAGAATGAAAGGAAAGGTTTACAAAACAGTGGTGAGACCAGCGATGCTGTATGGTTTGGAGACAGTGATACTGAACAAAAGACAGGAGGCAGAGCTGGAGGTACCAGAGGTGAAGATGTTGAGGTTCTCTTTGGGAGTGACGAGGATGGATTGGATCAGAAATGAGTCCATCAGAGGGAAAGCACATGTTAGATATTTTGGAGAGATGGTCAGAGAAGCCAAACTGAGATGGTTCAGTCTCGTGTACAGAGGAGGGATAGGGCCTATATTGGTAGACGGATGCTGGAATGGGAGATGCCAGGCAGGAGGTCTAGAGAAAGACCGAAGAGACGGTTTATGGACGTTGTGAGAGAGGATATGAAGGTAGTTGGTGTGAGAGAGGAGGATACAGAGAATAGGGTTAGATGGAGAAGGTTGATTCTCTGCGGCGACCCCTGAAAGGGAAAAGCCGAAAGGAAAAGAAGAAGAAGAAGAGATAAACAAAAAAGCATTTAACTAAAAACAGTACTATATAATTATATGACTTGTTTATACACTAATGAATTACTTTTCGACCATGAATCGAATTGAATACAGTTCTATACTCAAAACTGAACGTGAATTAAAAAACGTCGTCAGATGAACGTGTGTGGTTCTTATTCTAATAATGGCCACTAGGTGTCGCTGTTTGATATGTCACACCAATGTCCTTATTAAGTGCCGGCCTGCCTGCCTGTCTGCCTGTCTGTCTGCTGGACTGTTGAGCGTCTGATGACACTACTTGCTGTTGTGACTTGTCCTGGATTTGTTTTCTCGGGGAAACTTTGATAATCGCACCACATCTCCGGACCAACTACATTTCCATTCAACGGATTTCAGGTAAGATGATTTAATTTATTTCAAGCCTTGTGGGAATCTAACTTTTTTCCAACAAAATTTCCTGCAATGCAATTTGCAATCGTATATGTGCAAAGATACGTTTTTCTTCTTTGTCTATTTTCCATTACACATCCTTGAATCTTGACTTCAAATAGAATAATGTCACTTTGATGATCTTGATCATTTCAGAAAATGCAGTACTGTCTTGGCTACATTTAGAACAGTTATTTATCAGAGTGGTAAAATTAAGCATATTATAAATCTAACATCAAAATGGAAAGCAAAACTTTCATTTTTTATTATTTACTACACACTCTTACCAAGTCCAGCATGGTGATATGTGTTCTGTTTCAGGGCAAATCCGCGGGGACGATAATTGTGTCCTGAGAAACAAAAAGAAGAAGAAGCGGGTGTCCTAAAAGTGAATGAGCGGGGGGGAGTTTGCCAACACAGTGGCAGCTTGAAAGTGTGTGTGCATGAGTTTCCCCTGATCCACTGCAGCAGCATGTTGCCACCTGTGAAGAAGGATCGGATCATTACACATCTCCCTAAGGTTTCACACACACACACACACACACACACACACACACACACACACACACACACACACACACACACAAATGCACGACATCATGACTCTGGGTTACCTTCATAGCTTTGATTTTGCCTCAAAGCACGGCTTCACTCTGAACATGTGTTTAACCACTGGAAATTACCAGGACTTTTTTGAATGAATTTGAATGTCCACAATCTCACTGCGTTAACAGATTTTCATCCACACAGCACGAGAAATTAGCACACACACACACACGCACACACACACACACACACACACACTCCAAAATACAGCTACAAATGCTACCATACACGATCATGGTTTCTGGAGATTCAAACAATTCGGCTGAATTGCTCACCGGCGGTGAGGAGGTGTTGTATCTGCATCCACACAGGCCGAAAAGGGTCGGGGTCTCTTGGGCTGGCGGAAGCTATGATTTGTCTGTTTCCAGGGAAACACCTGTGGGAGACCTTGTCATGACGTAAATTGCACCTGCCACCCTTTTTTTCCTTTTTAGAAAACTATTCTTGCTTTGGATCCATGTATGCGAACAAGATTCTTTTTAATCACTTCATTTTACTGGCTTAACTCACAAATTGCATGTTTCTCAAGACCGGAATCAGATGTTGTGTGGTTTTGGTGTCAGCCATGCAGTGATATTTGAAGGATTCTGATCTTAATGCATAGTTCGTGGTTCTAGAAGCTGCTCATAACCAGGTTCTGTTTTCGATGAGAAACGCCCCACGGGTAAAACCCAGGGGTTGTAAACACGGTAGTTGCAAAGTCTTCGGACAAAACAAGTCTTCTCCTCTCTCAGATGACATCATGTGTCATTACCGCTCTCGTGAGCAAGTGCTGCTGCTGCTGATAAAGCAGACTTAAAATGTTTGCCGGTTTTGTTTCTTATGGGATGGCTACTGTGGAGGGACGGGTGGCTCATCGGGCCATTACTTTTCTTGGACCAGTCTGATGATTCAGCTGGGATTCCTTCGTCTGCGACACTGATGAAGATTAATGCTTATGAAAATGCTGATATTTCGGTTCCATTATACCAGATGTTTGTAAGACCTTATCTGGCTGAAGCTGTGTTTGACTTGCCAGTGCCGGGTATCAAGTCCCTGTAAGGAAGTGACCCACTTAACAGTTGGGACCCCCAACCCCTGCGACTGATTTCCAAAATTGTAAATACTAAGGTCATTGAGGAAGTATATCCATAAGTATAATAAGTCAATAAATTCACCCGTATCCTGACTAAATGTCAAGAAAGGATAAATTTGACTTGGCCACAGTGGATGTTATAGCTCTTTGATAGAGCCACATGCAACCCTCTGAGTTGAAAGATTGCTCGTGGTCTGTTTGTCAGGTCGATAATCTTGATCAACCCGGGAATGTGTGAGTTTACAGTTTTCGGCTGAGGGTGAAAATGCAGTTTTGCAGTCTAGATTGGGTTCTCGCTTCCGTGCCGCATAAAACCGGTCTAAATCTAGTCTCAGTGCATTCATTCCTTCCACATTCCTGGGGGGGTTGTTAATTTGTTTACACATTGAGGTCATCCACCTGGGCTATCTTTCAGACACGGGGCAGAAATTGGGACAGGATGTCGCTGGAGTGCAAAGGAAGCACGATGTGTTTTAGTTGTTGTGGCTGTAAAACATGGTCAAAATGAAGTGACGACTTCCTCTCTGTTTTCCCCAGAGCTTGATTAAACCTTTACGTTAAAAAAAATAGAAAGGGAAAAAGTGCTCAGACCAGCGTGGAAGTCTCTCACAAACAGGACTGGCGGGGCGCTAAAGCGGGATCCATGTGGGATCTGCTACAGCGGTGCCACTATAGCTACTTTTGTCAGCACACGCAAGTTTCAGGAAATCCCAGCGTTGACGGCCCAACATCACGGCCTCCATGTTTGCAGGGTTCCTCAGTCTGATGAGGAACCCCCCCCCCCCCTTTCAAAAGCTAATGTGTCATGAATACAACATTTTCGAGATCAAATAGTACATTTTCAGAGACAATCCTAATGTATTCAATTAGAAGACATCAGACAATATTTTCTATTGAAGTACCCGGCTCCTGTCCTGTAATGTTATATGATGGGGACATTAAATTCATGAAAATGGGGGAGGAGACTAATCGCTAGAAAAAATAATATTTCTTGCATAAAACCTGGAAAAAACAACAACATTGTGGGTGTAATTTGGGGAAACTGTTGGGGAACAAACTGAGCACCTGCCTCTTTCACTATGAAATCATCACACCTCGGAGTCATGCCTGGGCAAAAGTGTGACTGAGGCGAAACGCAGCAGAGGAGGAACGGAACGTGACCGAAACACTTGCTGTAAAGTCTGGTCTTTTTTTTCTCTATCGAATAGCTCTCTGATCCTCCCTGGTGTTTTTAACACATTTAAATGTGATCTGGTGACCAAGGAACATTTATTTTTGTTATATATATACATATATATGTGTGTGTGTATATACATATGTGTGTGTGTGTATGTATATCTATATATATGCACATACATTTTGATACACATATACATCCATATATATCCATATACATATTCACACATTCGTACATACATACATGCACAAACAAAATATGTGTGTATATCACAAAAACACACACAAACACACACGCATATATATATCAGAGGTTATGCTCATTTCACATATTTTGTGTGAAATCACACAATTTTATAATGTCAGACTTAAAGTGAAAGCCTTGACAAAGCTGTTGACAGGGCACAGGGCCGTTCGGCCGCAATGAGATCTTTAACGCGTTTTGTGTTTTTTTTTATTCCCCGTAGGATTCGTAAAAGTACATAAAATTCATGCGGTTTCTTTTTCCCGGTCTCTGCCCC
Source organism: Fistularia tabacaria (assembly GCA_901007705.1). Taxonomy (NCBI): domain Eukaryota; kingdom Metazoa; phylum Chordata; class Actinopteri; order Syngnathiformes; family Fistulariidae; genus Fistularia; species Fistularia tabacaria. The sequence goes on along the minus strand of CAAKHD010008587.1, from coordinate 63,126 downwards.
CCTCCTGCAGTGTTTCAGCCCAAATGCAGCTCTGCACACCAAGGACAGCTTTCACCCGCAGGTGAAGGCCGCCTGCAAGGTCCAGAAGACAGACTCATTCAGGTGAGATATATCAGACAGCTGATAGCACCTTCGACTGTGGTGTGTGTGTGTGTGTGTGTGTGTGTGTGTGTGTGTGTGTGTGTGTGTGTGTGTGTGTGTGTGTGTTAACGCCTGGAATCAGATGTGACTTCCCTTTTCCTTTTATGTAAAAAGTGAATAAAGTCGCCGCGGTCCGTCCCCTCCTGCATTTACACCTCGGCCTTAACTTCGTAGCAGGTTAGACAAATCGATCAGGTGCTGTTTCCACCTCCAGAGGGGTCTCATTTTCAGCAGATTTTCCTAGCCAGCCCATCAACCCCCCACTCCCCCTCTGTGACTCTCACAACACAACATAACACAACACGGTGTCTGCTTGGTGTAATAAAACGCCATGAGTACTGGGTCAAACGCGTATCGTGTGCGTCAGGGTGTAGGCTGTAACACACAGAGCCCGCGAGAGGTTGTGACCCCCGAAGCAGGGCCCTTGGGGTGAGAACCTTGAAAAGGTGGGCACGACAGAGATGGGAGTTCCTCAAACGGTACCCCATCTTGTACAAAGAGCCTTCTGTCAAACTTCTGCTTGACGGAGAGCTTTTCAAATTTATCAGCAGTGAGAAGATTATTTTACAAGAATAATTCTATCAAAGCCTTGGATTGGGTTTCCTCAGCCTGCCGCCACACAATTCTCTTTTCTTTTTCTTTAATGGAGCTTCAATAAACATTTTTATTAGCAATAACCCTCTGGGATTTTCACTTTGGATCACGGCTCGTTGGGGGTTTATGAATCAGACGTGTGTTTTGAAAAAGCAGAAGCAGCCGGAGACGGGGTCTTCGTGCATATCTGCGAAAACAGGCTCATGACACACACACTCACACACACACACACAGCGGAAATAGCTTTTTTATGAATTAAGATAGAGGAGGGAGAGAAAACGCCCAATCTTTTGATTGACGATCTGCATTGTGGTGCTTTCAGTTAATGAGTCGTTTTAAATTCCAATCAGGCTAAATATAACGCAGAGCAGCCAAGCCTGCTCAGATTAGATAACTTAATAAAATCATTTTCTGTAACGCCATACAGACTGAGGGATATTTAGGGCCAACATCTGTAAGGGAGCTAAAGTTTCTCCCTGTAGTCCCGGCTGGCCTCAATTTACATTATCAATGTGAAAGAATATTTCTTGACATCGTCCAAATGTTCTACTTGTAAGATCGCTGAGGTTTCTCTCTCTTTTTGCTCTCCTCCAGCTTTAATATCGCTAAGGTCATTGTGGTGGGCGACGTCGCGGTGGGGAAAACATGTCTGATCAGCAGGTAAGGTGTGATTTTCACAACACAACAACACAAATGATTAACTCTGTCCATTTAGTGAACAACATGAACGACACAATGAATGAGATGATATATTTTGTCGGGGTTAAGCCCAATCTTAATAGTAGCTGCCATTTTCAAGTTTCCCCTGTGAATGAGTTTCAGTCAGGGGTTGTTCGGGTACAAACTTTACCAGTATTTACTGCATTCCGTCTTCATTGAGTAGGATTTATTGTTTGCCCTCCTCATTTACGAGTATTTATTGCGTGCTCCCTTCCCTTTACTAATTTACCTTGCTAGAACTGTCAATTTCACCTCAAGGAAGAATTAGATATTAACCTAACCTAAACTAAACCTAACCCAGCCTATCTAAGCTAATCTAATGTAATCTAATCTAACATTACCTAACCTACTGTAACCAACGTAATCTAATCTAATGTAACATAACCTAATCGAATGTAACCTAACCTAACCTAACCTAACCTAACCTAACCTAACCTAACCTAACCTAACCTAACCTAACCTAACCTAACCTAACCTAACCTAACCTAACCTAACCTAACCTAACCTAACCTAACCTAACCTAACCTAACCTAACCTAACCTAACCTAACCTAATCTAACCTAATCAAACTTCACTGAATGTAATCTAACCTAACCTAACCTAACCTAACCTAACCTAACCTAACCTAACCTAACCTAACCTAACCTAACCTAACCTAACCTAACCTAACCTAACCTAACCTAACCTAATCTAATGTTATCTAAACTAACCTACTGCATCCTCACCTAACCTAAGGTAACCAAGCCTAAGGTAACCTGAACTAGCCTAACCTAGGCTTACCTAGCGTAGGCCACAGTTCTTCTGGGTCCACGAGTAACACCAGTTTAAAATGTCTGAAATCTCATTCCATGCTAAAGTGCAGTTGCAGATCTGAAATCTTGAATCAAAACAGAAAAAGGGTGAATTTATGAGATATGCGTCGGCCTCACTGATTGGCTACGGTTAGAGAAAGGAGCTCCTTTTCTTCTCAGAATGCTCTCTGGGGTCGGTACTGACGACACACACATTCTCTGGAATTCCATCCAGCTGACTATTGATCGATCCAAACCGTCACTCTGACAGCTTCACGTAAAAAAAATAGCATTTTAAGCTTTTTCTAATTCATTGCAGCACGGCCACAGACCACTGCAGGATTTAAACGCCCGCTAAATTACTTTGAGACAAAAAATCCAAACACTTATTCCATAATTTGATCATTTGATTGCTTCGGAAAGTCTTACAATAACTGAGTAATCCTTCTTTTGTCTCGTGTATGTGTCTGTGTGTGTGTGTGTGTGTGTGTGTTTGTGTGTGTGTGCATACCAGGTTCTGCAAGGGTGCGTTCGACAAGAACTACAAGGCCACCATCGGGGTGGATTTCGAGATGGAGCGGTTCGAGGTGCTGGGCGTCCCCTTCAGTTTACAGCTGTGAGTCTGATTTTCAGCCTCAAAGAAAGCCTTTCCATGCGGCCTGGCGCTCAGCAGAGGCCTCCTCCCGCACTTGATCACATGAAGTGATGAGGAGGAATTACGCCTGACGAGATAATAGGGAGGCGACCCGACATCCTCTGGGTAATAGGTTTGATAAGCTTGCTGTTTAGGCTTAAAACAGACGGTGTCTTTCCTGCGTCGTCTTTTTCAGGTCGAAGAATTAGCAGTTAACATCGGAGAGCTGAATTTTGAAAAAAAAAATCTGTGATTCGACAGATTTAAAGGGCAGCGCTGGATACTCAGTGTCCCAGGGCGGGCCCGCCGTCGTTTCTCTGCTGGCGCTTCTCCTTCGCTCTACTACAGCGTGAGGGGGAATTCCAACCCTTTTGACACGCTGCTCAGCGTTCCCGCTCTGAGGAGGTCACGCTCGCTCTCTGGAGTTTGCCTTGAAATGTCGGCGATTTGAGTTTGATTTTATATTCGACAGAATGGAGTTTTACAAGCAGGACAAATGGCATATTAAATAATAGAAGGACGGCATGATGACGCAGTGATTGGCGAGAAGAGCGAGATGGTGGATTCCGACGGGGTTGGGGGTCCTGTGTCTTTCCTCCAGGTTCTCCTGGAGACTTTCACCCAATGACAGTCAGGATAGGACCCCCCCCCACCTCCCCCATTATAGATAATGAATGAATAAAGAGTTGAAAAAGGGGATGCATAAACTTTGTTGTGTTGTTCGCCTCAACATTGAAACATTCATTCATTCGTTATCCATGCCATCTCTCCAGCACAAAGAATTGTGGGGGGTGGTTGAGCCTATCCTGGCTGTGATTCGGCGAGAGGCGGGGTTCACCCTGGACCAATCCTAGGACCACATACAGTACAGAGACATATGACCATCTGCTCTCTCTTTAGCATGTCTGGACAATTTAGGGTCTCCGATGAACTTCCTGCATATATTTGGACCCGGAGGAACCCAAGCAGACAAGGGGAGGACATGCTAACTCCACCTTGTCGAAATCGAACCAGGGACCAGGGATGAATGTTATAATGTTGGGACAAACAATACAACAGAGTTTGAGTTTATAGAACAGAATATAATGTGTCTTTAATTGCCCCACAGAGGGGATATTTTTCATAAATTCCCTTTTTTGACTCTTTAGAATGAAAGGAAAGGTTTACAAAACAGTGGTGAGACCAGCGATATTGTACGGTTTGGAGACAGTGGCACTGAACAAAAGACAGGAGGCAGAGCTGGAGGTAGCAGAGTTGAAGATGTTGAGGTTCTCTTTGAGAGTGACAAGGATGGATAGGATCGGGAATGACTCCATCAGAGGGACAGTACATGTTAGATGTTTTGGAGAGAAAGTCAGAGAAGCCAGACTGAGATGGTTCAGCCATGTACAGAGGAGGGATAGGGACTATATTGGTAGACGGATGCTGGAATGGGAGATGCCAGGCAGGAGGTCTAGAGGAAGATTTATGGTCGTTGTGAGAGAGGATATGAAGGTAGTTGGTGTGAGAGAGGAGGATACAGAGAACAGGGTTAGATGGAGAAGGTTGATTCGCTGTGGCCACTCCTGAAAGGGGAAAGCCAAAAGGAAAAGAAGAAGAAGACATTGTTCATTGATTCATAATCTATTCCGCTTCTCCCGCACTAAGGGTTGTGCGGGTGGGGGCGGGTTCCTATTCTGCCTGTCATTGGGCGAGAGCCGGGGTTCACACTGGACGGCTCACATATAGAGACACACAACCATTCACCCTCTCATTCACACATCAGTGCAATTCAGAGTCTCCAGTGAACCTCCTGCATGTTTTTGGACTGTGGGAGAAAACAGGAGAACCCAAGCAGACACTGGGAGAACATGCAAGCTCCACGCAGGGAGTCGTACCAGGGACCTCCTTGCTCTTAGGCAGAAGAGCTAACCACTGCGCCCCCCACATTAAAACATCTTCACATGTGTTCCCCAGCTTGAGAACATTCAAATCTTTACCGACCCCTGTTTCAGGTGGGACACGGCGGGTCAGGAGCGGTTCAAGTGCATCGCCTCCACGTACTACCGAGGAGCGCAAGGTGATTTATCCGTCACGCCGCCAGATAAAGCTCACAGACAGACGCCAGGCTCTGGCTCTGACCTTCACCACCTGAAGGTCTGAGCGTTTGTGATCCTAACCGCCTCCTCTCCGTCCCTCCAGCCATCATCGTGGTGTTTGACCTCAGCAGCGTGAGCTCGCTGGCACACGCCAGGTAAGAAGCTCTCGCTCCGTCAACCTCATCGCCACCATCTGAAACACCCTCACGAGATCGTGTGTGCGCGTGCGTGCGTGTGTGTGTGTGTGTGTGTGTGTGTAGGCAGTGGTTGGAGGACGCTATGAAAGAAAACGACCCGTCAAGTGTTCTACTGTTTCTCGTCGGTACCAAGAAGGACCTCAGCGTGAGTGGGCTTACGTGACAAAAAGCATGAAAAAAAAATATGATTGACAACCATCGATTTTATCTCCAAAATGATGTAATTTATCAAGGATTTTTTAATAGTACCAGTTATTATTATCCAGTAACAGAGGTTTGTCTCAGACCCCAGACCAGCTGGCCCAGGTGGAACGGGAAGCCATCAGGCTCTCGGAGGAAATCAAAGCGGAGTACTGGGCCGTGTCCGCAAAGTCAGGTGTGTCAGACACGTGAACGCTAAAACATGCACAAGTTTCTCGCTAACTTCCCACCTCTTGTGTGTGTGTGTGTGTGTGTGTGTGTGTGTGTGTGTGTGTGTTGTTCAGGAGACTATGTCAGGGATTTATTCTTCCGCGTTGCCTCTCTGACGTTCGAGGCCAGCGTTCTCTCTGATCTGGAGAAAATTGGGTCGAGGCACGGCGGAGACATCATCAGTGAGTTTGACTCAAATAGTTTTTTGTTATTCACACACACACACACACACACACACACACACACACACACACACACACACACACACACACTGCCTTTTCAGATGTGCTTTTAAATGAAGATTATATCCACATGGGGAGGTTGAGTAAAGAGTGAACTTTTATTGAATATCCATGTTCTTAAGGAGATTTTATTTCATTTATATTCATCCTTATTATGGAAGGAGTTCAAATCATTGGATTATGCTGTTTGCAGACAACATTGTGATCTGTAATGAGCGCAGGGAAGAGGAGGATGGAGCATGAGGCCGTTTGACGGACAGCACGTTAGATGTTCTGGAGATAAAGTCAGACTGAGATTGTTTGGACGTGTGCAGGGGAGGGATGGTGAAGATCTGGGTAGAAGGATGCTGAGGTTGGAGATGCCAGACAGGGGGCCGGGAGGAAGACTGAAGAGGAGATTTATGGATGAAGTGAAAGAGGACATGAAGTTAGTTGGTGTGAGAGAAGATTCGAAGAGTTAGATGGAGGCAGATGATTGGCTGTGGTGACCCCTGAAGGAAGATCGAAGGAGTTAAATGGAATTCTAAGATGGATGGATTTTTTAAAAATATATTTAATACAGGTGATGTGAAAGCAGATGATCGAGGATCACACAGGAACTCTCTGTGAACCTTCCTGCCGAACTTCTCAGATTATTTAGGACAAAAGCATCCCGCGAGAGCTGCCATCTGTACTGAGGCTTCTTGTTCTCATGAATATCTGAGGCAAAATATAATGAAGTCACTCGGTGACAATGGGGCTCATTGTCAGGGGGTGGGGGTGTCACTGTGTCTATGCTGACTGTCACTAGAAAAAGAAAGCAGCCTGATCCATCTCCCACGCAGGGATCAGAAACAGCACGGGGGATGAACACAGACCCACCCAGCGGAAGCACAACTGCTGCTCCTGAGCGGCGAGAAAAGAAGTGACGACGCGCGAAGACGCCAGAGTCAAAGCCGAACTATGGACTCAGTGTGGATACGGATTTCATGACTCGACACAATTCTAAAAAAAAACTAAGCAAATATATGTTCTAACAATTTGTGTATATTTGTTGGTCTGCCTGTTTTTTTTTTTTTTGAGCGGGCGGGGGGGTGGAGCTGTGGTGTCAATATAAGAGTGTTCTCTCAGGAATGTGAACTTTTCGGTCAATCTCACAATAAGCAGTCACTCCATATGCGTGGATACATATGCATACCTAAGGAGGAAGGTGCTCTACTGCATTACCAGTAGTATTAGTATACATCTGATATTTAATAAGTTTAACTGTCTGTCAGGCAACATTTTTCTCCCACCAGACCTGATGTATTTTTGTGCCTCCTCACTGGCATCCATCATGTGTCTGCTAATATGATGCGTACGCCGGCTCCCATGACCGAGGCCCGACCCACAGCGCGTTGCTCTCCTCTGACATAAGGTTTTCTCATGATCTTGAAAATGGGGGGATTGTTTGCGGGTACAGAGACGGGTGAATTTTCATCCAACGCCAATTGATTTTCCCGTTCAGCGAAGACAAGACGGGCTGAGATGTTTCACGCATGCCGATGTTCCAGCTGTCCCATCAAAGAGTGGACAAGTACTAAATCTAGCATGAGGTTGTGTAAATAAATTGGTTTGATCCAAAAGTGTTTTTCTCCCCCAAGAAATAAGAAGGTTGGATTGAGTGTCCAGGCTGGTGAAAGAATCTATTCCTGCGTTTCTACTGTGAAGAGAATCAAGAATTCTCACACGCAACCATGGGGAGTCACATGGCCAGATGATTCCTCCTCCTCACCCACATTTACGTTGCAATGTGTGCATGCGCGTCGGTCACATTGCAGGACACGCAATGTCAAGTGAGGCAAATCAGCTCGGGCACGTCACACAAACACATGCACAGACACAAACACACGACGGCTTTTTTTATGGAGTAAAAGTCACTAGTTTCTCATTTTCTGTGACTAATCTGCAATAAAAGTCATGTTTTTGAATGTTATACATTAATTCAAAGGTTCTGGTGTTAGATTAGCCCCCCATGTGGGCTGTAGCAGGGGTGGTGAGCCTATATTGGCGGGGGGGGGGGGTAAACCAAGACAGACCCAATTGATATAATTACATCAAACGTGTCTTAAGTTATATCTGTCGCTTTAAAAATTGATATTTTTTAAAGTTCCAGGTCAAGCTGCAAGTTTGCTTCAATGTTCAGCATGAAAACAACCGAGGCCTTCATATGAACACTTTTATTAAAGGGATCACAGGTAGAAAAGGTCACCAGTAGTGATGAACATCATCTCCTCCTCTAATTCCCAACTACTGCCTACAGCTGCTCACAGCCTCTTTGACAGCGATGTTCAGTCTCGTGACATAAGATCGTCAGTTTAATCCGAAACCATTATTGTTTTAGCGCAATGAAAGGGGACTGTTGCACACCGCAAAGTGAAGCACACCATTGAATACAGACGCAGCTTATTCGCACTGTAGCACAAAGGCACAGCAACAAAAACCGAGTGCATAAGTCATAGGGATGCAGGGAGTAAAAACAGCCGTACAATGAGCACAAGTCTTTTTTTTTTTGGAACGACAACATATTCAATATTTTGAAATACCTGCGTGCAATTCAGATTATCATATTTTCAATCAATATTAGGACTTTAAACATAGTGGATAGTCACTTTGATAGTATCTACTGCTAATAGTGTTCATTAAAAAAAAAGAAATTCCACTGAAAACGTGATTTTTTTTAAAATAAACCTATTTCTTAAAGAGCATTAGTGCGAATATGAAAAACCGCTCTTTTGTTGGGACGCCACCCGATCTGGGACATAGTAGTTTGGGACTCCGAAAATCATGTACGGATTAGCTTGTAGCCTCATGCGTGGTTGAACGCACCTCAAGAGTGGAAAGTGAAATACTCATGGAATTGCAAGATTTTCAAGTGAATTGTTACTCAACAGCTTTAAATAGACTAACTTTTTAGGCTAAGTCTCATTTAAGTCATCGCTTTCACCTCCGGAGGGGTGCCATTAAGGATAGACAGGCTAAATAGAGCCGACAACAAGTTAGAATATAATACAGCATGTCATATAACTAATAGTTTAAGAGAAACTCCAGGTTCTCCTTGAATTAAGTGTGTGTGTGTGTGTGTGTGTGTGTGTGTGTGTGTGTGTGTGTGTGTGTGTGTGTGTGTGCAGTCACAGATGTGTTTGAAAGATGTGAAGAGTGGAGGCTTACTGTTTAAAGAGGAAAAAAAAAAGTAGTCTTTATTCATTCTGACGCATATAATACAAAAAAAATCAACTTCTCCATCAGCTTGGCCAAGAGCTTTTCTTTTGTTTTTTCTTTTTGGCAACTTGCAAAAGCCCGCTGACCGCGAAGGAGAAAAGATGGGGTCTTTCGAGACGAGCCGTGCCACTCCGTCAAAACCATTCATGGATCGAACTAAGACCTACTGCAAAAATAAAGATAGCAGGACAGCTTTTCAGCGGAGTCTTTGTAGGTCCATATCCTATACATAATCGCTGTCAGATACTTCAAGTTCTTCTTTTTCTTTGCACTTTCTGCATGACATATACAGTGTTGGTTGGACTATACAGAATACTTTGCAGCCGGGAGTTGAGGACTGAGGAATGGGTAAGATGAGATGGGCCGTGACGTTTGTCTGATCTACCATGAAGAAGGAAGACGGGGGGAGGCTGCAATTGAGTGGGTCGAAAGATCTAGGTGACGGAGAACGTAAACCCAGACGAGGGAGCAGTACAAAGGATGGAGGCGGCCCCATCGTGTCCTATCGATCCATTTCGTCCAGCAGGGGCGTGGCGTCTCCCGCGAGGGACATGGGCGTGCTCTCGATCATGGGGCTGGGCGACGGCCGCGGCGTCATCCTCTGGGCTTTCTTACGCCCCTCCGCTTCTTTCTCTTTCAGCCACTGCTCCGCCATCTTGCCCCAGTCCACTGCAGAGGAGCTGCTGCTGCTGCTGGGCCTGGAGGGGAGGAGCAGAGGGGAGGCGTCTCAGCTTGAGGGGAATACAGGTGGAAAGGCAAGCAGATCGCCGCACGATCTTTAAAACGTTACTCAGTGTGTGCTAGCACCATCTGGAGGAAGGTTGTCCGGCTTAAAAGTGGATTGAACCTATCTGGTAGTGTATGTTTATGAAAAAAAACAAACCCAAAAACTTTTTAGAAACAAATAAAGAAATGTTGTGCAAAGAAACTTAAAAAAAACAAAAGAGGAAAAAATGCTGTGATTGGCAGGACTTCTGGACTTTGAATGGACCTCAAACTTGAAAATGTAACTGTGCTAATATAGTTGAGTTTTAAAAGACCCTAACCGAGGGCTTTAGGGGAAAAGTCAAAAAACGTATCAGCTGTTAGGTCACTGGAATATTCAGCGACATCAAGTTTCCCAGAAGTATTTTAGTCTGTACTCACTTGGGCTGCTGCTGCTGTTGCTGCTGCTGCGGCGTCCGTCCTCGGGAGGAGGTGGAGGACGAGGGCGTGCCAGAGGAATGGGCGTGGTGGCTGCTGTGCGCGTGATGGCTGTGGTGCGACACGTGTCCGCCGTGGCCGTGGGCGTGAGCGTGGGAAGACTGCGGAGTGGAGCCGGGGTACTGCGGCGTGCCCAGGGCCTGTTGGCTCGGTGTGGTGTAAGAGTAGCTCGGCGTCATCATGGGCGTTGCCATAGGCTGCTGAGGTGTGGCGAATACCTGCACGGGAAAGACATGGTTCGTGATTGGCTCGAAAAAAAATTAGAAATAAATAAATATGCGATTTGCAGAAAAAAAAGCCCAGGGGAGTTAAAGAGAAGAGAACTGTTGCATCAGAAATAATGACTGAGAACACCTGAAACACAGAAGTTATGCCATGAGTGGTGGCCAACTGAGCTGAAACTTGACTGAATCTGGTCACGGCCAGATCAATTCGCTGAATCATCTAACCACTCGGCTGTTCACGGGTCCCCCTGCCCTGCCCTGCCCTGCCCTCGTCGGCGCCAAAAGCTGCACTCACGTGATAAGCGGAGGAGCTCCCGCCGCCTCCTGTGCTGCCACCGTAGCCGTACTGACTGGAGCCCCACTGCGCTGGGGTGGTGTTTGGGTTCTGGCCCTGACCGGTGACCGCAGCGATGGCGTTGAACATTTGCGAGGTCATGTTGCGTGGGAGAGCGCTGACAGCCCGCGTCAAGTCTGGGGACGGACCGGTACGTCAGGGAGGCCACAGCGTGTTTTGCAAATTCAAAACACACCACAAATATAGCTGTTTGTTTACATTGGGGCAAGCCTGGGACTGACCTGCAATGTTGATATTGGCTGGTGTTGCGTTCAGGGACGCAGGCGTCCTTGTTCTGCTGCTGTTGCTGGGTGTGATGCCTTTGACAAGAGGAGAATGGCATTTTGGATTTATTTTTGGCTCTTCAGAAGTGCAACGATAAGCAGAAGGTTTAATGCTCCAGTACCTGGAACTGGTTCTTGGTAATGGTCCTTAAACCAGCGGAACAATCCATTCACTGTGGGGAATATCTGTGAGCGGTATCGGAAGCCGTCCGGGGTGATGGTCACATACTCAATCCTGTTCAAAGCAACACATGATAACATTCACTTCAGGAAAGGAGGCGATGTAAAATAGTCAGACAGATTCTCTTGGGATCCTTGTTTTCACCAATACAATTTGCATTTCTTCATTCATACAAATGACAGTGTCTGCCGTTTCTGCACTCTGAAAGATCTGGCGTGATGTTTGCCCGAACAGAACACTTGCTCACCGAGGTTTTCCGCGCGGCTGGTAGCCAAGGATAAACTTCCCCGGCAGATCTTTACACGCAGAAATAAAGTAAGGGATAAACGTCGGCTTCTCCCTCTTTGTCTTGATCAATAACTCCTCCATTTTCTGTCAAAAGGAGATTTAGAGTTAGATACGAGACCAGCAACTGGTGGGAGGTTTTTCTTTTTTTGGGGGGGGGGGGGGGGTTAAGAGTTATTTATTCCTCAGTACAAACACAAAAATATAACATTTAAGTTAACGACATTTACCTCCTTACTTCCTCCGTTACACTCTTGAAAGTACTTATGCCCCAGTAAATCCCGAGCAAAGGACGCCATTGGCTGGATGAACCGAGCTGTGATTTCGTCAAGATCTTCAAATTCCTGCAGAGAACCACATTTCAAAATGCTCACATCACATCAGTGCAAGCAGGTTTGCTTGGAGAAATTAAAAAAAAAAAGGAGTGGAGAAAAACAGTTACCTCGTTGTTGATCCATAGTGTATGCCCTAAGCTGAAAGCGTTCTCTTTGCCCTCCTCTCTCACGTCCACATGCTGGTAGATGCCGTCAGACACCTGCAAAATTACGGCACTCAATCTCAGACAACCTTTGTACATTTAGTGTCTACATACCAACGTGCAAAAGCTGCTTCTCCTTTTATTCATTATGTTTAGTTATACCCAATCTCCATTAAGCTAAGTCTTATTGACTGTTTTTCTTCCACTTGTTCAATAATTTTCCAAAATTACGCTTCGAGCCAGGCACTATGTCAATGTACGTTAAGCGTTATCAAACCATCGAATGTAATTGTGGGATTTTTTTTGGACCATTGTCAGAAATACTGATTAATTGATTTCAATACAATAGGAAAATTACCCACGCAACCAGTCATCAACCAAAACAAATTAAATCCTTTAATTTGATGTTTGAGAGACGGTTAAGATGGAAAAGAGATGATTTAAAATCCAAAACAAATCAGAAACCAACCAGAAAGTGAAAGGATCAGGAAAGTTTCCAACCCTAATGATATTTTAAAAGATTCTTTAAAACGATGCTGAATGCAGCTTCCAGCTCCATTGAGTAAACACTTAAGAATCATTCAATAGCATCAAGCTAATCTAAGTTCTGCTAGAATAACTTGTTTTGTGTGCTGGTATTTTGACATACATATCAATACTGCAAAATGACCCTCCCCCCTTTCACAAAATAATTCCTGACTTCAGCTGCACTTGGTTTTGCCCCTTTGCGCTGGTCTCTGTTCCTTACTTTCCACGTGACTGTGAGGTGATTTTCTCCTTTGCTGCTCGGCCTGATGATCAAGTCTCCCTGGTCCAGGGTCTCCATCATCTTCTCTGCCTGGTTGAAACTGATGTTGTGGAAGTTGGGGTGGGCGATCACACGCTTTATATATGCTGGAGGGATATAAAAACATTGTTTTATTTACTATAAAGATACAAAAGGACGTTGGATATCCCTGCTCGTATACTAACGTGTTCTCTGTTGTTTTTTCTTTAACTCCTCATCATGTTTGTGGTCTTCAGACTCTGCGTCAAAGTCATAGTAGGTGTCCTTGGGGAGCTTCCACTCATTGGCCTTGTCCATCAAGTCCGAGGTGCGGCACGTGAGGTCAACGCTGAATTTCTCGATATCGATTTTCATTATGCGACAGTGAACCGTCATGCCCACCTGAGGGGGGCAAAGACAAGGACAAACAGGATTCAGCAGGTCGCCATAAGTCAAGGAAAACAAGAACAAAAGTGCAAAAAAAAAAATGAATGAATGAATGAATGAATGCAGGAAATGTACTTATGTTCTGAGTTGATACTATTATCTTTGGGCATGTCTATTCATGAATCCTACAAAAAGTTCTTATTTTCCTTTTATTGTTCAGGTAAGAATCTTCTTTTCCTTTCGGCTTTTCCCTTTCAGGGGTCGCCACAGCGAATCAGCCTTCTCCATCTAACCCTATTCTCTGTATCCTCTCTCACACCAACTACCTTCATATCCTCTCTCACAACGACCATAAATCTTCCTCTAGACCTCCTGCCTGGCATCTCCAATTCCAACATCCGTCTACCAATATACTCCCTATCCCTCCTCTGTACATGGCCGAACCATCTCAGTCTGGGTTACATGAATGAATACATGAAGAGAAAACACACACAAACAAACACACTCACTCACCTTCACCCTTTCCTCAGGGTGTTTGACAACTTTGTCGCTGAGAAACTTAGTGGGAATGAATCCCTGGACTCCATTATCCAGTCTGGTCCTCACCCCTATTGCCTGGCCTGGGCAGGAGCCACTGTCAAAGTGGTTCCACACCTAAGGCAGAAGGGGTGAAGGTGTATTATGAGTTGTACTCTTTTTTTAAGGAGCTGGAAGAAGCAAATTCGGCTGTCGTGTACCTCGCTCAGCTCGGGGAAGTTGTCCTGCTGGCAGAAGGGGCACTGCCAAAGCCCTGTGCTATCATTACGGATGGCCTGGTCGTAGCTCTCGCCCTGAGGACGCCGGTGAGCAATGCCGGTTACAATGCTGGTGATCAGCTTACCTGGAAAATTGAGGATTGGGAAATCGGACGAAACAAAAAAAAAAAAGCCCTCAATAAGACAAAAAAATGACACTTTAACTGTGGTTAGTTAGATGTATCTCAGTGCGACATGTCCTACCAATATAAAAGGTCTCTGGAGTTTCCTTGGTGAGCAGGTTGAACACCTCCTCAGTGTTGGGAACTCTGTAGGGAACCCTAAGGTCTTTGTACCTGCAGCTTAATTCTGCACGAATATCATAAAGGGTAATTCCCTTGTTGCCATAACCCTGCAAAGGTAAAAAAGAGAAGACAGAACTCAGTACTTAGCCTGTTATGACTTGATACATCACGTGTTGTTTTCCCTTACAAAGCGACGTTTGACCGGCAATGTTCCAGTCATTTGAAAATATTGAGGTGCTGAGCAACAAGACACACTGACCTGCCTCTCCAGCTCTTCAGCAAAGGCATCCAGATCCAGATCTTTAAGACGCTCTGGATTTTCCAAGATCTCCTCCAGTGCACCAGCTGGATTGGCGTCTTCCGCTGACTCATCGTACTCGAGGGCATCGACAGCCATCTTGCGAGCCCACTCGTATGTCTCAGGGTGGACCCGGGACCCGTCTAGGACCTCGATGTAGGAGTCGGTGCTGTGTAGTTTGACAGAAGTAAATATACTGCTGATTCTCTGCAGCAGAGTCAAACCGTCATATACAGGCTACTCTTTTCTAGAACAAATTTTCCATTGTGTTTCTACCACCAATCCAGCAGCCTTGATTGAATGTTCCTGAATCTTCATCGGACATCTTTATTCTCTAGTTTTCGAGGTAATTTATTTTTCATTTTAACCTATTTTTGAATTCAAGGACACTCTAGACTCCTGACTGAAAAATAACTTTGCCTTCGAAATACAGACCTGTCTCCGAGGGATGCCGTGTCGATCTTAATGAAACCGGCACAGTTAATGAAAACTTTGGGCCCCATGTGACACATGGTGACCAGCTGGGTTCTGTTTTCCAGACGAGTGTTGTTCTGCTTCAGAATCTGTCCAAATTAAAGGCCCATATGGGTTTTCAGGTGAGATGATAAGGCTCGATGAGCCCAGCTCTGTTATGTCAGCGGCGAGCATGAAAATTGAGCGAACCTTTAGCAGATGGGAGCCCTTCCTTGGTCCCAAGCCACAGACATACTGGACCAAGCTCTGGGTGTGAGGGTGGGCGATGGCCCTGTTTACATCAACTCCAACTTCATTGACACGATTTATGAATTCACAGTAAAGAGCGCAGAGCAAATCCTCCTTCACCACATGTTCCTGAAAAAAGTAATTAAAAAAGGTGATGAAAGAGTATCACAAAGCTGTACTGGATGGACCAGCTTTCATTCTGTATCTACATTTTTTTGTAAGTTTTAAGAGGTGGGAAACTGGATAAGAGGTGGCTTACACTTGATTTGTTTAGCTCAGCTGATGTCTGAGGCAATATTACTCTCAAATTCAAAATAAATTGCATTTTTTCGTCAGTCTACAATGATTTCTTCCATATTAAACATATTGCTATTTCAGGCTGGGATACTGATTAAATCAGATCAAAAAACGTTTTCAAAAATCATAGAAAACTGCACTGCAAGACAAATCGACAGGGATCTTGCACCTTTCCACATAACGGTTATTGCAGCAGTTGAAGTCAGAATACTGGATGTTCGGGTTCATACCGACATAAATCAGACACAGCGTAAATAATAATTAGTTCCATCTCTCACCTGCAGTGGATGGAGCTTGAGGCAGAGAATGTCTTCATCAGTGCTGCAGACCTGGGCGTACTCCACCAGGGGATCCTGGATCTTCCTGGCCACTGAAACCGCCTGCCGCAGCAGGGGGGGATAATCCCTGTAATCAGCCTGCAAAAAAAGCGAGAGCTCTCAGCAGGCAGGAAAAAAAAAACAAGAGAACCACATCTAAAATATGTTAGGGCTGAATAAACGTTTCAACATGTGTCTTAGGCGGGCAGTTGGGAAAATTACTTTTAATGGTAATAGTGTTCTAAATGACTAAATGTGAAATAAATGTAAAATATATAGATATACAAATATAATAAAGCCAACAGGTGTCCATTTGCATTGAGGAATCTGGTGTAATTATAGAATCTTTAAACAGTCTGACAGCACATTCCAGTCACATTTATGTAAGGATGGTCGATTTAATATCTTAATCACAGACATATTTGACTTTTCCAGAGTGTTATCTTTTGATCTTTTGAAATCTTGGAAGTTTTGACATTCACTGTCATGTAAAATGACACATGTCAAATGACCAAATATGTTTAAGGTATTTATGTATCATACAGTAATATAGTTACAGTGACAGCCCTACTTGTTTCGTAATTACCTCGGACTTCTTGCTATTCATGTACAGTGTTGCCAATTCATTATCAACAAGTTCAACTCCCACAGCAGGCAGAGAAGACTCCTGCTCAAGTTCACTGATAGTCCTCTTGAAGTCCTCCATGATCATTTGTGCATCCCTGCAAACAAAAGATAATACGTGACGGATGGTCTCTACTTAAATTTACTAGGACTATATAGATGGGGTTTTACCGACCACAAACAACTACTCAAATCACCTGTTTTCTCCAGCGACCGCGACTACGTGAGGTTTCTTGCTGGACAAAAACTTCTTGAGGTTCTCAATGTCATTTGCCTGTGATGAAACACACATGAGGACACACACATAGGTGTCATCATCTGAGAAAAACTGGGAAGAATCTTAATTTCTTGGAAATGTTGGTGTTTTAGTGCTTATACTGAACCTTTTTCTCTCTCTCATCCTCTCTGAAAGCATTCCTCCTCTTCATGAAGTAGGGCAGACGTAGGAAGTCCACCACTTCTCCTTCTCCATTGATCAGAGCACAGAAGACTGGTGTGTCCCTGCCAGGGCCAAGTTTTGAACAGGTAAGCAATGTTGTCTGTGTGTGTGTACGTGTGTGTGTGTGTGTGTGTGTGTGTGTGTGTGTGTGTGTGTGTCTCTCCTACGGACATCTTTCTTTTAAATTGAAGAACAGTGTATTTCCAACATGTAACAATGAGCTCTGCTTTTAAGGCTAATAATTCTTGGTATTAA
>CAAKHD010008587.1:27094-45945 GCA_901007705.1 Fistularia tabacaria | reverse complement strand
TACGGCGACCACCGAGATCTACACTCTTTCCCTACACGACGCTCTTCCGATCTCTTCTCCTTCTCCATTGATCAGAGCACAGAAGACTGGTGTGTCCCTGCCAGGGCCAAGTTTTGAACAGGTAAGCAATGTTGTCTGTGTGTGTGTACGTGTGTGTGTGTGTGTGTGTGTGTGTGTGTGTGTGTCTCTCCTACGGACATCTTTCTTTTAAATTGAAGAACAGTGTATTTCCAACATGTAACAATGAGCTCTGCTTTTAAGGCTAATAATTCTTGGTATTAACTGACTTTAGGGAAATACAAGTACTGAAGAAAACAAACCTGCTGGGTGCGTAGGCTACACCGAGCACCCGAATGCCTTTGCCCTGATTCTCATCCATTAGATCATCGTCTTCCTCAACCTGCTGATCTGGCCTGTAGGGCGCCACCTTAAGCCAGTTATATAATCGGCGACAGCAGGACTAGAGGAGGAATTGACGGGGATTTAATGATGACAGAGGATTTTCATGTGAATTAACCATCCAGTGTGATTCTGTGATAACTGACATTTATGATTTCACAAATATCATACAGTAATTTGATAGACAAGGAATTGGAAATAATCAATACATAGACCATGACAAGTTACCCTGACAATGCTCTCCTTGGCCTCGGCAATCAGTTTACTCTTGAGCTCCTTGGCCATCTGAGGGTAGAGGAACTGATTGAGAGCTCTCTCTATGGCTAATGTCCGCTGCCTGTTCCACTCCTGCACTTGGTGACTGAACTCGTCCCTGTAGTAGAACTGCTTGATCTCGTCGAAGTACGTCTGGTCCCCAGCGTACCTGAGGGAGAAGCAGAGAGGATAGAAGAGGAAGTGCCTTTATTGTCACAGAGTTATAGGTAAGAGCACTACATCAGCAAAATCTGACCACTGCATTTAACCCATCATGCATGCACCATGAGCAGAAGGTAGCTAAGGAACGGGAGCAGTTAGGGGTTCAGTGTCTTGCTTAAAAACACTTCGACAGGCGAGGATGAACCGGGAATCGAACCCCTAATGTTCGGTTCCAAGGATGACCGCTCTAACTCCTCACGCCACACCAAGCAGAAGAAAGTACTTTAGCAAAAGTGAAATAGCGGCTCTAAAACCCATTGATGTGGAGTGGGACCGTACTTACCCTTTGACTCCGACAAGATCTATGCAGATATCAATGGAGAGCAGCCCCTCATCCTCAGCCAGGCACATCTTTAAGAACTGATCCCCATTCAGCTCCTTCACAGCTTTGTTTTTGAGATACTTGAAGGAGTAGGCGAAATGAGCTTCGTCTACCTCCTACAAAATGGAAACAAACATTTTACTTTTTAAGACCGAACGTGCTGTACTTTTTCCCCCTCATTGTGAACAATGAAATATGCCAAACCTTTTTGCCCTTCTTGGTCGGCTTGGTGTTGATCTTGGCTCTCTCCTGAAAGGTCTGTCGTAAAACATGTCTGACCAGAGGCTCTCGAGCGATCTGCATGGCCACCATGTACCTGGTCCCTTCCAGCACCGCTTCAGGAGTGGTGAACTGACTGCACACATAATCCTTGGCCAGCTCCACGGGCTCAGCGGGGAACTGCTCGGTCTCGTGACGCTGGTAACTGTCTCTCAGATTTTCTCCAAACTGCTCTGGAGTTAATCCAAACTTTTTCGCCAAGCCGTCTGCAGTAAATTTCAAACAGTAAAAAAGAATGGTCAGTGCTTGTTCCCATCGACTTTGAACATGGTCAATCTACTCCATGACCAAGACAAGGAAACACCAACATCTGTGGTGTACAAAGGTAAAAAAAAAAAAAAAAGGGGAAACGAAAAGCAGGACTAACCAAGTCCTACACTCTGACAGATGCTGTACATATCCCGGCGAGACGCCAGCTTGAGGTCAGGTCCTTTCTGCTCCTCCTCTTCCTCTACCTCCAATTCCTCTTCATCACCTAAAGAGGAGCTCGTTAATAGAGTCCTTAACAAACCAAATGGAACACACAACCGTGATGTGAAAATATTGAGATTGAATTGAATATTATGTGTCTTATATTGTGGTTGTTTCATGGCGACTGGGAAAGACAAGACTTTGTGCTCTGTTGTTTACCATCAATTAAAACACTATTCTACACGATCACCTGTATACCGACGAATGGGTCTAAAATGTTACACGGAAAAAAGGCTGGTTTGTCTCAAGTTAACATGGCAGGGTAATCTGTTCAGTTTATGACAAATGGGCTGTTCTGCAAAGTCCATCCATCATCATTTATAAAACAGGCCAATTCAGCAACTTCTACGGAGTTTAGATCTCAGTCAAGACATATCTCATGATCTGGAACATTCTTTTTTAATGAACTTTAAGAAACTGTTTCAAAACTAAGAATATGCCTCAGGGCTACTTTTTGAAATCCTGTGAGACAAGAAAATTGAAAGTCACTTTTTCTTTTGGACACTTTCTGATGTGAATTACTGCTGTGGAACAGTTTTGCAGTTTTTTGCTGAAAAGTCAATAGAAACTACTGAGGTAAATCGTTACCCATTTAATTTTTTTCCCCATTATACATTTCCATTATCAGTCAACACTGTTTCTTACCATCTTCATTTACATCCTTGATCTTTTTGAGCCTCTTCTTGCTGGCTTTGGCAGCGTTCTGCATCTTGGGAATATCTCGGCCGTAGTAGAGCAGAAAGTGGTTGTAAACATCTCCTAGCTCCTCCAGAGTCTGGACATCTTTCAGTCTGCGGAGGGAAAAACATGGTTCCAACAAGACAGAAAAGCAGCCATGAGGATAAACATGGTTTCAGAGTCACGTCTCAATTGCAAGGTTGAACTATGGGTACGTACATTAATTGCAATAAAATCTCATGTTGGCCTTTTCACAACATTCAGAGATTAAGACACATTGAAACAACACCTGACAGTCAACACTGGCCGAATCATCTAGAGTTAAGAGATTTGAGTCCACGTAGGCTCAGCCAGTAGGACAATGCTGTACCTCTCCATGTCAGCAGTGTCTAATGGACGGATTCCATCAGCCAAAGGTTTGTCTGGGTCTGCAGAAATTTGCTCAAACTGGTACGATTGCATCTTCTGAAACAAGCGGGTCAGGTTCTGCTTGCGGGTCTTCAGTTGAGTCCACTGAAGTGAGGACAAAGAAAAGGTCGGTATTTGGGTCATGGGAAAAGATCCTTTGGACGGGAAACTGACAAACGCAAATAGTTGAAATCATTATTGATAAGATTTTAAAACAACAAATGTAATTGCTTTAAAAAGTAGAAACAATAGAATATGTTTATGTCTATGACAGAGTATTCCTTCATCTTGAGGATGTGCACTTTTCTGCAGCAGATACTATTACAGTGGTTATTTTCGATAGCTTTTTCTTTAAAAGTAGAGGAAAGCAACACAAACGTTACCTTTTCATCCCACTGCCACACCTTCCACAGGTCATTAATGTTAAGCTCTGGCTCCACATATTCTTTTCTGTAAAAGGCTATAAATGGGACCTGAAGACAGATGAAAAAAAACAAAAAACATCTCATTACACTTTGAAAATACACAGATGTAGACAGGCGAAGCTAATCATCACTGAAAAGGTGCGCAGAATGAACCTCAAACTGTTGATTCCTCATAAAGTTGAGGGCCTCTTTGATCTTAGCAATTGTGCTGGGGCCTTTCCTGCTAAAGTTTGTGGTTGTCCCTCTGTCGAGGTAGTCTGTGCTCTCCTGTGAAGGTCAAAGAACAAATAACAATTGCTTACAAAGTAATAATGAGGTAGGTGGAACCATAAATTCTGTGTTCAGTGCGAACCCATTTATTACCCAACGCCTGGTGTCATACCTGCATGGAGATGGTAAGAGTGGAAAAGCCATGCCTAAAGATCCACTCGGCTTCCTCCTCCAGCTCCTCATCCTCAGCAGGTTTAACAGGAATGGATCGTAGCTACACAGCAACAGAATCAAGATGACGGGCAGTCAGAAACAAGACTAGACCAGTGTAACCAAGCAAACTGATGGATGAATAGGTACCTGAAACCTCTCCGGCATGTCCGTGGAGCGGATCTCATTGTCCTGGTCAGTCATGTGACTACTTTCAAGCTCACTGGGCTCATAAATCTCAAAGATGCTCTTCCTCCCCTGCCTCCTCTTTGTCTGTTTCTTGGGTCTGTCCCAGCTCTCTTCATCCTGATCCTCTTCCTCCTCCTCACCCTGGTCATAAGCGTCTGCGTCAAAGTCTGCAAAGTCAAAGTCACCTCCAAAAATTTCCTGGGCCTCCTGGAGAGCTCTGCGGGACAAACAACAGGGATGACTTGTTGCAGCGGTTGTTCACTCTTCTTACTTTGTGCCTTAACTCACTTATTTTTGATCAACGTCTTATTGTTTATCAAAATGCATCAATATTTTGCACATTTTTACAGATTTTGCCCCTACGCCGCCCACCGATGCTGCCCTCAACACCTCTCCCTCTCTTGTAATCCTCATCTTTATGTGGTGTTCATAAAATAAAATAAAAGTCCATATGTTTGGAATTCACTTAGTGTAGCTTTCCAGGGTCATAAGATTATATGGGAAACACTGAATAAGCTGACAAACAAGGTAGAGTAAACTGTCTAATGAGCAAAAATGAAAAACAAAATGGTATAAAGGAAAGCAGGAGCTTCGAGTAAGCAAGAAGACTCACGCATCTGTGTATCCTGAAAATTTCTTGCCCCTCTTTTTGGTGATGGGTTGGCCGTCATCGTCTACAATAAAGTCGTCTATATCTGTGGAATGCAATCACGGTTCCAAAAAAAAAAAGATTAGACATATTCCAGAATTTCAAAGTTAACTGAATAGCGCACAGCTGATTATTTTCATCAGCTCAGTCATGACTGTATTGAGAATAGTGAGCAATTAAGTATTTGTTTGGACATCCATTCATTCATCCATCCATCCATCATCTGCCGCTTATCCTGCACTCAGGGTCGCGGGAGATGCTGGAGCCTATCCTAGCTGCTATTGGGTGGGAGGCGGGGTACACCCCGGACTGGTCGCCAGTCAATCCCAGGGCCACATATACAGACAAACAACATTCACTCACTCACTCACTCATTTTTGGACTAATGAATGAATAAAATGCTTTGACTAAACTAGAATACTATCTATACTATTTGGATACTTGGATGATATAACATATGACAGACCAATATCTGGGTTTAAATTGTGTTTTTATCTCTGCTTCTTCACTGCCAAAATGTGCTGATTCCTACATACCTGACTCCTCATCTTCTCCTTCTTCATCTTCTTCTGGTTGTTGGAGAGGGTCGTCAACAGCCTCACCTTCTTCCAGCTCGCCCTCTCCATCCCCATGAAATATTTCATCTGCTATTAAGTCCTTCTCATCGTCATCTTCTTCGTCATCATCCAGAGTTTTCACACGATCATACTTCTTCTTCTGTAGTGTAAGACAGGTGCATTTTCAGCAATGCTCAATTCAAGATTTAACAAAAACATTCCAAATAAAGCACAGTGTCACAATATTAAGAAAATAGCGATGACAAAGTCTTCTTACCCTCCTTTTCACTTTAACACCCAAGTTTTCCTCAATAAGGTCAAGATCGTCATCATCCAGGTAGTCGTCATAATCTGCAATAGGGACAAGTGTCAGGGAACTGACTCAACTCCAAGTCCCCAAAGCATACA
The DNA here is from genome assembly GCA_901007705.1 of Fistularia tabacaria. Lineage (NCBI taxonomy): Eukaryota > Metazoa > Chordata > Actinopteri > Syngnathiformes > Fistulariidae > Fistularia > Fistularia tabacaria. The sequence continues at coordinate 40,263 of CAAKHD010008587.1, read as the reverse complement.
GGAAAAATGACACTGACAAACATAGAAACCTTTTTCAAGTAGCGTTGGCATATTACTGGCATATATTTCCTACAAACTTGGTATTTCTAGATAGCATTAATAACGACACAACAATACATAATTCATGTCTGGGTAATTTTTATTATCTTTACACTGACAACTACTTATATATTTTTGAAAGACCACTGACGTCGTTCACCCACAAAATCCTCTTAAAAAAAGATAACGATTCCCATTGGAGGAGATTAGCTACTGTGCGTGATGTCAGCTAGTTCTCCCAGAGAGGCTTAAAAAAAAATTGGTTCCAGGACATTATTGACAAATGGATTGGATATATAGATGAAATCTCAACAGATATATCAGAGCTAGGTATATGGCAGTCGGTAAATTGGCCCTTATTGGTTGTTTACTGCGTGTGTTGCCTTCAAGGCACCATATTGCCTGCCAAATAAGCGAACCCATTTGGCTCGTGGGCAAGATAGAATGAATGTTCCTGATTTTAATTAACTTTAGAATTAAAGTCAAAACTGATTTTTCTTGTTTTTACAATTTCATTCCTGCATTATTACATGGTTAAATGGCTGGAAATTCAGAGAAACATCTGAACTTACTGCGCTTTTTACGCCGATGCCGAACTTCTTCTTCTGAGTCACTGGCCCCAGCACTTGCACTCCTTTCAGTATCTTCCTCCTCTGCCTCCTCATCGCCATCATCGATGAGCCCACGTAAATTGCCCTGCTCATCCTGGTCCTCTGTGTTCTCTTCCTCTTCTTCATCTGTAGAAAAGTTTAAGGAGAGCAGTTCACACATACAACCTTGTCACTGAAACCTTTTCCCAGAGCCAGACATGATCATTACCATCATCCTGCATAAACCTCTGCGTCTTCTTGGGCTTTAACTCTTTCTCTTCAAACTCCTCCTCTGACTCCTCAGCCTCACTCTCAATGAAGTCAGACATGCCTGCTGTTTCTGTGAAGAAGTGAACATCTTCTTCAGATTCTGCAGTCATTATGACCTAAAATTCTAAACTGTGACAATGATTAACATATACAGACAAAGCAAAAATCATAACACTGTGTTGTGTGTGTCATACTTCTAGCAATTTCAAATGCATCAAGGGTGAGAAATAAAGCTTTTGAGACCAATAGGACAACACGATAGATTGATCAATGTTCAACGTCTTTATCAACACATGTTTAGGCCAAACCAAGCAGTTCACATTCGGTATCTTAAAATGTAGTGTAAGATACTTTGAGGGCCTCCCATACTTGTCCAAATGATTCTGTGATTTCGGGTATTGTGTTATGACTCATCTAATTACTTGATGCTTCGTGAACTGTTAGAGCTACAACGCGGATTAAAACCAGATCAGAGATTGTTGGGACATCAAAACGGTTTACTTCGCAGTACTACAAAAAGGTATTCCAATACCTTTTCCAATCGTTTCTATGAACAGACGTCATGTTTACATTTGTAAAAACAAACAAACATTGGCGTGTTAATTACTTTTCCATAGCGTTACAATACAGTAACACATTAATGATGCTCGATTTAGCCGAGTGTACGCTGTTTTCTTAACACATAGCTTTCACACAATCCCACATCAATAATTGAGACAAGCAAGAAGGGGGGTTCAATTCCTTAGCAGAAGCAACACTGCGTTTTTTTTTGCTTTTCTGACAATATTCAACTTCTTAGAGAAGTCCTCAAACAACCATGGTTGTTTAATACTGCTACCATGCTATTAGTGATGCTATCAATAGTTAGCTAGCATGCCTTTTACTAGGTACAGTCGTTATGCGTACTGATCCGACCACTTTGTCTTACATCTGTGAATTCCAATGGTTTAAGACATACAAGAAATGCAAAATCTAAATATCCGACTTGAAAACAAACGCAGGTCTCGAAAACAACCCCGTCGTCTAAGGATATTAATCCTTTCGCGTATCATTGAACGTTAGCTCTCCGTTAGCAGAAACTACAACAACACATTACATTAGTAACCTATCAACTGTATGCACAGTACGGTTGAAAATAAGTCACAGGGAGCAGCACAAAAGCACTTACACGTCCCACTGCCCTCTATTTTTCGCTAATATTTTCCAAAAATGACTGGATTGTGTTGTGTTTTTTATGTGTCTGTAAAAGAGCTATTGTAACTTGGTAAAAATGGCCGATAGAGGCAGCGTGATGACAATTCCGGAATGCAGTACAACTTCCCCCATATTTTCTTGATTACGCCCCCCGGTGGCGGATTGCCGTTCAATTTGCACAACAACATAACCCCCTCCTCACTGAAGCCTCCGATAATATCGAATACTGTTGCGTCAACGTACGACAAGAAGTAAAAGAAGTAATTTACAAAAATAACTATACCTGAAACAATATAAATAGCAGGACAAAAAACAGAGAAATGTCTTTCCTCTTTTTTCTTTTTCTCAAATGTTGCAGCTGCAACACCCGAATTTCTCCTATGGGGATCAATAAGGTATTATCTTATCTTATCTTGAAAAAAGTCCACTGGAAAAAAAGGTAAATTGATTCAGTAATTACTCCGTGTCACTAGGTGGCGCTGTAGCCCACGCCGGGCTCCCGTAACGCTGCCACTAAACTGACGTAGCAGAAAAAAATGATACAAATCAGACTTGCTGGAGAAGGAATGGGTAGCTTTAGCTTAGCTCTTCTAGCACGGTTTATACCTTTTCTTTTAATATGTCTATCCGTCAAGTTAGTACCTTCGCTCGGCACGGAGCTGAGCTTTGTAACCTGCGGGTCAGTCATCAAACTTTTAAACATAAAGCACAATGTGAGATTACACTCCCATGACGTGCGCTACGGATCCGGTGAGTTTCCGATCGTTCAATAAACGTCAATATCGATCCCCCGTTCGTATTGATTATTGTCAATTTGCATAACCGCCAACCTCTCACATAAATGTGTCACAGGAGTTGTGTATGATACGGGGACGGTTGTTATCCGGAAAATATACATCAACGTGTCATCTTTCATGATTCCATTAACGTTATGATGTGATAAACAAAACCTTTTTTTATTTTAAATTTACAGTGCGCTTGTCCTTTTCTTACAGAATAAAGATATATTCATTGGCACTTGTTGTTTTACTGTGGTGCTCGATGATGCTTCCAAAGATTGAAACCGTATTCATTAACTGTAATGTGGCATTACCATTAACTGAATGTATTAAAAGAAAAGTAACGATAATTAAACTGTATTAATAAAACGTTTCACGGTTAAATATATGGTTGATATTGTGAGCCAGAATTTTGTTTGAATTCCCCATCAGCTGTTACAAAATATGTAAAGGAAATGTAAATCAGTTATAAAAAAAAATAAGCACAACTCAGGATTTCCCCACTTCCTTTGACAGGAAAACTTTCAACACATGATAAGACAACCACAGAGCAAGATAACTCATACAATGACGTATTGTATCCAGATATATAAAGTCTCGACCATGTGTCTTCAGTTTTTAAAACCTCTGTAACTACAATGTAGCTATGTGTAACCATGCCCCATATGTGTTTGTGAGACAGGTAGCGGACAGCAGTCGGTCACAGGCGTCACTGCAGTAGAGGACAGTAACAGCTACTGGAGCGTCCGCGGGACAAGTGATGCCGTCTGCTATCGGGGTACCCCCGTTAAGTGTGGGCAGACTATCCGCCTCACTCACGTCAACACGGGACGCAACTTGCACAGCCACTATTTCACCTCGCCGCTCTCCTCCAACCAGGTGGGTGGTTTGAGCTGCACATGGAGGGAGAGAATAGGTTTGACGTCATGAGGAAAAGGCGTCACGTACTGAATGGATGTTTTATAACAGCTGCACTACTTTTTCTTTATGCGACATGTAAAATTTTAAGGGTCTGCTTTTTGCTTCACCTGTGTTGATTTCTATATTGGCCCAAAATCTCGATACCGCTGAGGTTTCTTTTCCTGTGAAATCACTTTATACGGCATCTGAATACAGATAGAAATACAAAAATACACACCCTGAATGTAATTTATTGGAAGGACCACCTCACTACAAAAACGAGTATGACATGTATTTCTTTGAGAAAAATATCTCATAAATTCCAATTTTTAACTCAAGATGCATGATCAGATATACACTAACTGTATTATAGCACAATTTCTTGAACTTGTGGTTACCTTTGTCCAATCTTTTAGAGGTTTTAAGCACTCCAAAATGTTGAATATTTTGTCAAACAGGTTATACGGTGGTATGGTAGCCTTACCTTGACAAGTGCTGGATGTTGTAGATCATTGTGGACAGTGTTGTACATCACTTAGTGTGCCTGCTGTAAGATGTTTGTTTTTTTTTGCATGTATGTGATTAAACTCTTAGCTGTTGAAGGAACATTGAACTTGAAAAAAAGGCCTAATCACCCATTTCTTTCCTGCACCTTACACAGGAAGTGAGCGCATTTGGGGAGGAAGGGGAAGGAGACCACCTGGACGAATGGACAGTTCAATGCAGCGGGTCGGTTTGGAAGCGCGAAGAGGCCGTCCGATTCCGTCACAAAGCCACAGACACGCTGCTGTCAGTAACAGGAGAGCAGTACGGGCGCCCGATCCACGGCCAGAGAGAGGTTCACACCATGTCCAGTCCGAGCCAGCATAGCCTGTGGAAAGCCATGGAGGGCATCTTCATGAAGCCCAGTGAGAACATGGCAGGAGGCCGAGACTTCAGTCACTCACACACAGAGTTCTGATTTGCTCTCCTCCTCCTCCCCTCTACGTCTACCTCTGTGACCAATTTCAATCTTTAATCTGCATTGGAGTTGTGTGTGTGAGCCAGAGGGAGGTAGTTCAGTGTTTGTTGCTAAAATTAGCAGGCTCAAAATACGCAATTGGCTGGAAAAAGAAATAAACTAATCAGGATGAATTTCATCAGGGGGAAGCAGGAAGTGGCTTCTTGTCACTGCTTGTAGCGGCCTAGCACCTCTGGAACAAGATTTTTTACGCGGCTTCTCCAAATTGATTGGGGTCTCTCAAAATACGGCCAGCTGAGTCTCCTGCATGGAGACGTTTAAACTTGAGCTGGCTGTCCAATTATGATGTGATCACAAAGTTTATTTTAATTTTTTTTTCCAGACGTGCAACAGCGTGTCTTACGGTTCTGGGAATCTGACGATAAATCTCGTCCTCTCGTCCCACCGATTCGCAACTCTCGGCTCACGTAGTTGCATATGGGATTTTCCTGTCAGACGTAAGACACTGTCGTCGGGGAATTATAGTCAGTCACCAGCGCCGCCCTCCGTCACTCAGACATCAGCCACTACATCAATTTCCTTGTCAGTGAGTGATGCCCCTTACAGGAACAAAGAAACGCTCGAGCACTTCTTGGAAAGGCTGTATGAGTGACCGAGGCTTATTCTCCCCTCCGTTTCTCCTGTCCCATTATTTTCTTCTCATCAAATTTTAACTCTTGTCCACCCCCCACTGCCCACCGTCAAATTCTCCCGTCTCATTCTTTTTCCTCTTTGGCTGACTTTGCCAAAGTCCATTGGGTGCACAGTAACTATATCTCATCGTTAAACGTCATTTTCTGACTTTCGCTCTTTATTCCGCCAATAAAGTGTCCAGAGACAGTCATTTGTAAACAGGACCGGCATATTGCTGTTACAGTATTTGAATAGCGTTGTAATCACAGCTGCAAAGAGGTATTGGAGCTGCTGCGCAGTCGGTGACACTAACAGAGGAGGTGCTCCTTTCAGCTGTTACTTATTTATTAATTCACAGCAGCAGTCGGACTGTAAGGCAGATTTCCAAATTCATGTCAGTGGAGTTTAGCATTTTGTGTGAGTCAGTGAAAACAAGTATTGTTGCTAGGGTGCCTTAATTCTGGTCTAAAAAGTAGTAGTCGTAGTTTTTGTTTTTTTTATTTCATCCAGGGACATTTAAAAAAGTTTTTAGAATTAAGCAGATGATTGTGTTTTTTATGGTATTTGTGAGCCATATCTTATCAAAAATTTGATTCGGTGTTACCTTTGAGTGATTCTCTCGGGTTATAGGGAACAAGCAGTGTAATTTCCGAGGATATTCATCTCTTAACAAATGAAAGACTTAAAAAACATGGTTCTTTTTGACGTAAAGACGGATCGCGGATCCAGAAGCTGTACTTAAACTTCTCTCCCTGGACTTGATTCTTTTGTCATTGACTTGGCAGTCACACTATCAGTATCCTCACAATCTGGTCAACTCTTTGTTCGAAATGATGCAATGAACAACAAACATGCAATAAAATACCTCATTAAAACAAATGTAATTTGCATACATAAACCAGTGTGATTTCTTGATTGTATTTTTTTAATTGCACTAGTTACTCAAAATGACAGCGGAAAAGCTTTTCTACCCACCTCACCCTTTTAACTGCCTCATATTTTTGATGCTTTTCCATTAACTCCACAAATACTAAATTCAAAATGAACAGATTGACTCTGGAAAATTGGAAAACAGCCGGCTGCAGCGGTGCCTCTGCATCGCAAATTAAATATAGTTAACTGTTCTTCAGTGGTTGAATACGTCTAATATTTCTGGAAAAATGAGGTTATTTTACGTATCTGCTTCGTGACAAAGATGCATTTGATGAAGATGACTGGGCCATAGATGCAAATAAAATGCACTAGGGCAGTGATTAGTATTTAATCATCCTTTTCATAGCGATAGACCATAATTAGGAGAATGCGATAGACCATATCCATCTTAAATAGGGAGCGGCTGTAACTCTGCAAACAAGTACATTCACATCTGCAGTAAGGAGGAATCTGACCAAAGTGTTTCTCGGAAGTTGTTTGGCACCGTTGGTGGAGAGATGTCTACTTGTTTGCACGTTTTCATTGCCCAACTGCAAAAAGTAAAAAAAAAAATTCTGAATCTGCCCGTCAATCCAGCTGTTAGCTGTATATTTATGACTTCTTATGGCCGGAAATTGATGTTAAATTCACTTCTGTGGCACATCCCTGAAAAGTATTTTCACCAATAAATTTTATACTCTTCCTGCTCAATTTACCTCTTCTGTATACACACGTGTGGAGGTACTTTAGCCATCCTAAATCTTTTTAGACCACCCGAATAATTTCAAAATAAGCTTAATATTTTATTTAAAGAAGTCAAAGGACGAGCGCTCGCAGTGCTTCTTGTCCTTTTAGCAGATTGTCATGTTAAATGATTTGGTGGTTGATTTTCTGACGCCGAGGGATCTTTTTCGCCGGTGTCAGACCCACGGCTCGCTAATTATCCTGATTAATGTCGACGCAGAGAGATCCCCTTCAGGCACAGGTTGGCAAACAGAGGTCTTTAAAAAGAAAAAGTGAGAAATCAAACCGGTTTCTCCGCTGGAAGACGTCTGTACCTTGCATGGCTCTGTGAGCTGCAAACATCCCATGAAGGTTGAATTGAACCCCTGAGCTTTCTGGAAATCTGCTGCTTCGCTTCAGTGGACAATGTGTAATGGACCCATCCATTTTTATGTAAAGATTAGCTTTTAGTAATACGATTAAATGAACAAAACAGTATCATTAAAATACCTTTGTTAATTATTCCAATTCTGATTTCTCACCAGACAATTCTAATATAATTACATCGTCAATATTGTGTGTAATAGCTGGCAAGCAACAGAACAATTAAGTGAAACTGAATCATAAACAACTGATAGCTTAGTTACAGGCTATATAATTGAGGCTATTACTTATTTATAGTTTGTTATACATATATGAACATGAACAAATGATCTAAATAGAAGCTCACTGTTAAATACTACTTTTTGATTTTCAGAAGGCAGTTTACAAGAGAACAATAGTCAATAAATAGGGATTTAAACAGGTATAACAAATATGTAATTGTTTATATTACTATGATCTTATAAAGTCAATGAAAACTCTGTTAAGCGTATAAAAATGAGTTTTGTCAATGGAAATATATATATATATGTATGTATGTGTGTGTGTATATATATATATATATATATATATATATATATACACAAACACATATTTGAAATGATCATTTTTAATACGTATGTTTCATTGTCCCTGCACTTCACATGGTAGAAATCATTGACTTTGTATTGATTTAACTTGGAAATGTATAGCCCGTTGAAACAGATTTAAAAAGATAACGGATAAGCAGTAAATTGCTTCCGAGTTGATGAACATATGGGTTTAGTTTGGTTTACTTTAGTTTAGTTTAATTGGCTGGGATTTTTAAAATAATACCAAGACCAAATGTTTCACAAATGAACACAGGTGTCTTAGTTGTTTTTTTTGTTTTTTTTTAATAAAAACAAGGGTTTATTGCATAAACATATGTATATATTTAAGATTAAACAGATTTAATTTGTTATTTGCATTTTTAAATATCCATTCCGTTGGTAACTATTGCTCTTTTCGTTGTCCTTTTTCTAAGCAGCATGCCAAGGTTGTATTACCGTATTTCAATTAATTTCCGTACAATCTACAAGATAAAAACATGTTTTGGTAAAAACAAATCTCATGGAGCAGCTTTCAAAAACACATGACAATCGTGAACCGATTCTGTCTTTCCCGGAGATGAACACTATGATCATGTAAACTTCAAACGTGTTGATCAAAGGTCTTTCAAACAAGTCTTCCCTTACATAACCGTGCCAGGATGGCACAATTACTGGAGAGTCGGTGAGATAAAGTGATCTATGCTGGTTTCAAAAAACGGGCCGCGGGGCTGAAAACACACAAGAGCGGTGAACACACAGCGGATCAGTGGGATGTCAAAAGTGCTGAGGATGTCAGACAAAAATAAAAATGAAATAAAATAAAACAAAAAGACTGACTTTCCAGGATAACCTTAGCGTACATTATACAGCAGTTTACACAGAACTACGAGGCAGTGAGCACATTCCATAAAAACCATAAAAATTTGACAGAACAGGTTATTTTGTACTCATTGTCCAATTCAACCATCGCCGGCGAGGCCTACGGACGCCACCTTAGATGCCGTGAGACAGAGACGATGATTAGGTGACCTTGTATTTGCATATTTATGAAAATGCCCTCTCCTGCACTCTGATTTGATTAATAGCTGGTAGAAACTAGAAAAAATGGCTATTACGGTATAAATTGGATATTCAAATATCTGACAGGAACCTACGTTTAAACCAAGGCTGCGCCACCACAACGAAATATTAAATGGTTCTCCCCGTCTTTCAAAAAGACACAGAAACCTTAACGACGACATGCATACCGATTTACAGTATAATACACTTTTGCTCTGATACTTTATTCTACAAAGCTATTCTTTTTTTCTATTTTAAATTAAGCCCTCTCCCATCCTGCCTTTATCATTTAGTGGAACATCATGTGACATTAAATGGCTGCGCTTAAATGTGAATAATGTATTTAGTTTACATTTACCGAGGCAAGAGACAAGAAAACAAATAGTTTTTATTTTTTTGTTGTTCTTTTTTAAACAGGGAGCAAATTCCATGATGTCTGATGGGAGCACCGTGCATGTTTGGGGATTCAGTGGCTTTCAGTGTTGCAATCTGCTGTAAGAAACAACCACAAGTTAGAAGTACTTAGTGTACTAAGTCTTCTGAGTGGCTTTCTGCATTCATGCATCATATTCTGGTCCAGATAATTCGAATTTAGGCACAGGTTCCTCCTCTGGGGCACCAGCTGATGGGTGACACCTAGAATTTGGAATGGAATGCACCTAGAATGCCTTGCCTTTAAAATTTTGAAAAAGTCATATTTCCTTCTCTAATAAGAGATTTTGAAAGCTAAAAAAACAACTTTTAGCCAATTAAATGAATTTAAGTAAAAGTAGTGGTCTTTTTTTTGCAGAGGACACTCCTTGTTATTGTACAGGAACAGTATGAGGTCACCAGAAAGGACAGTTTGAGGTCACAGTTGGAGAAGTTTTAGATGCCTGTAGAAGGTGCTTGGAGTTGCCGTGTTTCTTTCCTATATATGTCTAAATATTAAATCTTATTTTAAGAACATCAATGAATCTATGATATTCATAACCGATTGCCCATGTTGGGTGAGAGGATGGGAGCACGTCAACTGTCGGGGTTTATCTCAGCTTGATTATTTCAGATAGAAGATCATCCTTTCCTGGCCCCAGGGCAGGGAGACTGCAAGGTTAGTCCTTAAATGAGTATCAAACAAACAAACAATCAAACGAACAGACGAATAAACAAACTCCTGTGAGGTAATTTTAGTTTTAAATTATATCAGGTGACTCAGATGAGAAGAGATAAATCTATTATTATCATTGTTATTGTCATCATTATCATTATAATTTTTATTACTATCATCATTACATTATGCATCGTGACATTTCCATAACTTTCATTCTGCGCCATTCTGTGGACGTTCAATCTTGGTGGGCTCAGTTATGACAGAGGGGCAGCGTGCTTGTACACTCTGACAGCTTTCTGCAAATTCTTACATTATATATGTTTGACAAAACCGTGCTTTGCACCATAAAACATGGCCAAAACAGCAGAAATTAGTCAAAGCACTGCTGCGGTTGAGCCACCCGGTCTTTCTCATCCGATCCTGAGATGTTTTCTTGCACACCAACAATTGGATTGAAGGGGAAAGAATGTCTCTGTCACTACAAATAGTAAAATTTCACCAGTACGGACCAAAATCGCCCGTATGACATCGACACAACACACAAAGCTCAAATTCAGTGGTGTTGTTTCTCAATTCTGAACACCTTGTAAACATGGCTGTGTTTAGTTGCAGTTCCCTTTTAATCCACTAGGGGAAGCCCTATTCCATAGAAACAGCTTCAGCTGCACTTACAGATCTACTGTATGTGTCCCTGATGTAGCCTACCAGTTTTCTTCCCTCCATACATTCTGCTTTTGAGAGGATTTATACAAACACAAGCTATATACGAGTCTATATACAGCAAAATCGGTGGGACGCCAGCAGTGGTTGGCAGGGCAGTGCGAATACAGGCATGCGCTAGTGAGGCCTTAAAGTAACACATTTGGGCAGTTTTACAATGAGCTGCTGAAGTAATATATTTTCCTATTTATAATAACCCTGGTCCTGCATCAACCACATCTCCACTGCCACAGAATAGATGGGAATTTTTTGTCCTTGAATTCCCCCCCCCCTCATACGTAGTATGTGATTTTGTATGCAGATGACACTGTCTTTTATACGCTCTAATAAATGAGTTCAATCAAACTATAGAGATAGCGGGACAGCAGTGATTCTGAAGTGGTCCCTCGCTGAGTACTGAGTTGTGCTCCTTATAGATACACAAAAAGGCTTCACGTGCCTCCGGATAAAACGGATTGATCTGAGGATGTAGACGTTTTGACGCGTGAAATTTCTACCTAACCATTTGAAATTAGAGATTTGTAATGCTTTTAAACACAGCACCGTGCCCAACGATCGGCGCTTCCACATTCACTCAGGTCACATTCAGTGCAACTTCTCTGGGGATAAGTATGTACTTTATAACTATTGTTTGCTTTTGAAATTAGGAATGGCTCAAAGCACCTGATAAATGTTAGAAACATTTCCAGTAATTAGAAAATCAGGTTTAAAGGGTGGTCCTGGTTTTGAAAACAGTAAAATAAACCTATTTTTGTCACTTTTTTAATATAAAAACATTTTTTTTCCATTCAAGGTTCAATAAGTCCAGTAATTTTACACATTGACATGCAAAACAAACATATTTATCTTAGTTTAACTTACGCTGTCTACCTCTATAGGTTAAAAAAAAAATGAAATAAAAAAAGGGAAAACAAAAAACCCACAAGTGTTTGTTCAGGGAAATGCTTGGGTTGTGGCTGGTCCAGCTTTGGCTGCAAAGACAAGATGTGAGGTCATGGCTGTTCTGTCCACTCCCCATGCTCACAGTGCAATTGGTTACTCCATGCCGTTCCGCAGCATCTGATTGGCTGCGATGAGCATGACACTGATGATGAAAGCCATAGCGAAAGCGCAGATAAGGCTTTTCCTGACGCACGTTTGACGATTCTTCTTCTTCGGATGGACTGAGGAGGGAAAAATGAAACACAGACAAAGAGGTAAACTTGGGATTCCTCTCATGACTATCGAATGAACATCCTGATTTCTGCGAAAAAGCATGATGTAAGCAAAGCCCGCTCAGCATCCAGATTAGCACTATGGTGGAATCCCTTTTATTATTTTTTGTTTTTGGACTATATTATAGTCTTGAGAATCCACTCACTCATCAGAGAGGAAGCTGTAACCCTGTGTTTTGTGGCCTAAGAGCAACTGGCCTGACAGTGTATCAGCAGAGGGGAGAGTAAACAGATAAAATTTTCATCTTTGGATGACAAATTCTTCATGAGCACGGCGCTGGAACAGAGAGACACATAGCTAAGCCTGGAAGAAAAAACCCGAAACGGCCGGGAAACCTGTCCGACTTTGCCCAAAGGCAAAATCATATTAACATATTAGACCAAATTTAAAGTGACTTCCCGGGGTGTGCAGGGACCAGAACATACTGCGGGCAGCTGTGAAAAAGTGCCAGCTTCACTTCGAGGCTAAAAGATGGGAAGGAATCACGCACAAAAGGGGGGAGTTGAGGATGTGGGGAAAGGGATTAAGATGTGTGGAGGACAGGAGTGCTTCTACCTTTTTCATCCCTTCTTTATCCTCCCCATGGCCACTTGTCCTCTTTCTGGTCCTCCTTTCAGTCTCCGAAACTCCATGGTAACCCCATCCCTCATCACCAGAAACTTTGTGAAAGACAGCGCCAAGCCAGCAGTTCCCTGATCCATTCTTTAGCCTCTTATCCCTTCCTCACTGTCCCTTCTTAAGTTTCTCCATTTCCTCCCATATATCTCTTTTAACTGAAACTGTGGGCCGGGATCCTATAGATTCATTAAGATGCTTGCAGTTTCCGAGCAGGTCTGATCTGCCTCTGCCTTTGTCCTGGTCTGACTTGGTGGGAGTCTCTGAGCACAAAGGTCTTTTTTATTTCTCCCTCTTTTGCACTGGAACTAGATTTGTGTTTTGTTTTTTTCCCTCTTCTCCTTGAGCAACAAAATCTACGGTCTGACCCCCCCCCCCCCCCCCCCCCCCCCCAAAAAACACACTCGCGGGGGTGGTGTTTTTTTTTTTTTTTTTTTTTTTTTTTTTTTTTTTTTTCTTTCTTCCTTTTTTTTCTTT
>CAAKHD010008587.1:1642-27074 GCA_901007705.1 Fistularia tabacaria | reverse complement strand
ACTAAATTTTTGTTTTTTTTTTTTCCCTCTTCTCCTTGGGAACAAAAACCCCGGTCTGCCCCCCCCCCCCCCCCCCAGCAAGAAATTAAGACGTTACCTGGAGTGAGTGTTTGTCTTCTAATATCACATTTGTTTTCTTGACAAGCCTTCATTAGCCCATCTCTTTAAATCAACACCTCGCGGATGAAAACCACGTTCAATATTCCCACGGATTAATCGGCCAACGGAAAACCACACATAAATGTTACAGATCTTTTTGTTAACTGTATCAAGAATTATTATGACAGTTTGACATACTGACCACCTCAGAACTTCTCTTATCTACAAAACCCCTTATCTAATCCACTCTTATTTCCTTCCCTTTTAGCCGTTTCCCTCAGCTTAACATCTTTCCGGGTAAGATACCCCGAGATGTCTGGTGGCCTTAAATCACATCAAGTAAACTTTTAAATCCGTCCATTTGTCTGCCACTTTGTCTTGAACTGATAGTGTGACATTTGCAAAGTAAATGAATGTGATGATTGTGTATTTGCTAAAAGCAACACCCTCGCTTATTTGGAAGCGACAAAAAGCGTTGCAGACCAAATCCAGGTGCTGCAGCCTCTCTCTCTTTGCCTGTCATTGGTGCCTGTGCAAGTGCGAAGGTAGCTGCAGGCTACAAAGTAAACTCCCCCAGTGTTAAATGTGCTGCGTCACACTAAATGGACTCTCCTGGAGTTTTTACCAGTGAGGCAAACCCTAGGAGTGCCATTCTTTTGAATTTTGAAATAATTCGCATGAAAGCTTATGAAGAGTGAGGCAGGGAAATGTATGAGAGATCGAACCGGCGGGGCTCGGTATCATGTGACCTGAGGAGCGGGTTAATGTCTACTTGAGGAGATTTACATTCTCCAGCCTTCACCTAACTGATCTGCACCTAAAGCTGACAGTATCCAAAGAATGAACTGAAAGATTCATTCTTTCATCATCTGTAATGCTTGTCCTGCTGTCAGGGTCACAGCGAGAGGTGGGATTCACCCTGGATCGATCTCGGGGCCACACAGAGTATGAAAATGTATGGAAATGTACAACCAGTGACTCTCATTCACATGCCTGGACAGTTTCAGATCTCCACTGAACCTCCTTCACGTTTTTGGACAGTGGGAGGAAACCCAAAGGACCCCCAGGCAAACAAGGGTTGAGCATGAACACTCCACCCTGTCGGAATCAAACCAGCCACCCTCTTGCTGTGAGGCGGAAGCGCTAACCGCCGCGTCTTTAACTGCCAGAATGTCAACAGATTTGGACAAATCGTCCATTTCAGCTCCGGATCCATAGAAAAATAAGGTGAATTTCCAGACAAAAGGTTTTTACAAGTAAAGAGAATATTTCATATCCAAGGGGTCAAAGGAAAATTTAACTGCAACATAATGTTCTGCTTTCTGGCCCTTGAAGTCCACGTTATGTGAGTCTGACGAAAAAATGGGCTTAAATTTAAGTGGACTGGTGATAAAACGGTACGATAATATAATAGAAGTGCATTTGGGTCTAGATGTTTTATGTTTGTGGTTTACGCTTATTGGAGTGAAGGCAAAGACAATTTTCCACATTGGGGGAGATAAGTGTCTTCCATATCTAAATCTTATCATACATATGATATCGACGCCATCGTAATTTCGTATTTTTATATGAGTTCATATCATAAATTGTGGCATTAATGAAAGCATACGTGACAATATATCAAGTTCCTCACCTCCCTCGTACTCAGGGCAGTTCCCTGAGGTTTCGTTGAGGCTCTCCTCCTCAGTGATGATGATGTTCTCTATGTCCTTCATCGTCAGGTGATCCCGAAAGGCGTGGAACAGAACCTGCTTCAGCTCGTCCAGAGACAGCTGCTGCATGTCAAACTGCGGGGGCACGTGGCAATCGATGCGGGGAGAAAGAAAAAAAAAAACACTCACTGGGCTGACCTTATCAGACGCATGTAGACGGTAAGAAATGAGTGTGAAATGTTGCACTGGGAGGTTAGGCCTCATATACTCTTGCTTTATTACCATGTGCGGTGTGTTGATATATCAACACCGAAGGCCTGGTTGTTTTCAGTGCTTGTGTTTACGAATCAATACCAGTACCTGTATGAGCAGATTGTTAATCGTATGCCTAAACTGACTCCCAACACTGAATTGCGTTTGACTTTTTGCTGTCTGCTACGCAATATCATCACAGCTTTCCTGCCCCACGTCAATAGACACCCGCGACCCTCTCCCCGCGTGTAGGCGAGCAGGCACGCCGCATCTACATTGTTCAAATCAATGACAGTGAAATGGAATCAGTCGCTTCGTTTGGAAACGGCAGATGGACATGCTGAGGCAGACGAGGCAAAAAGAGGGGGGGGATGAAAACAGGAGGCGTGGATGGAGGGAGGAAGAGAGCGATGGTGTTAGATGGAAAAAATAGGAAAGCGGCGGTGGCGAGGTCAGAGAGTACTGGAGATGGAGGGAGAAGTGGGAGACAGATGGAGAGGCAGAACTGGCAGACAATGTTGGTGGAGACGTAAAAGAGTGCAGCGACGGAGTGATGCTCATTTCGCTTGGCGGAATGATAATCCGACCCGCGCTCTGCTGCTTCATGCGCTGCTGTACAACCCCAAACAGCAGCTTCGCGTCTCACACACAACAAGTAAAGACACACATCCTGCAAACCAAAGGAGAGCCGCTAATGCTTCTCAGAATCAAACCTGGTGTATTTCTTTGGAGGGACATTGAATGCTTCTGCCTAAAACATATATATATATATATATATATATATATATATATTAAAAAAAAAACTCAACACACACAAATTACCATGCAGCTCCACAAAGTTGTCGTGGTATCAGTCATATAAACAATATTCATAAATGAGAAAAATGCATTTGTTATCGTGGAGCAAGCCTCTGCCTAGGCCGTGAACAATGACACATGTGCTCCGCTTGATTGCTTGGCTGCTGGAAACGGCCAGCTGAAAATCTGCTACATCCAGGGTTTCTATGGTTATGTTTTAATAAAACTACACTGGCTCTTTTTGAAAAAAATAAAATAAAATAAATAAATCCATCTCTGAGCAGCGGACTTGTCATCGTTTACCCCTCGGGCTGACTGGCATTCACGTCCTGCTGCAAATCCAGGAAGTGTACGGTACATGATGCATTTGGATGAACCCAAGGATAAAAACAAAAAGAGGCTGACCAATTAGTGTCAAACTCCATTCCTTTTCCTGCCACATCATCCGTATGGGCGCCCGTCAAGGGCTCTTTAGTCAATAAAACTCTTGCTTAATTTTTTTTATAATAATACATCATTGGCTCTGCATTTGAACGTTATTTATTGGGTTTGAAATGCTCTGATAGCGCAATTTTGCTTAAACACGGGAACGTACAGCTATTAATCTACTCATTTCAGAAATAAGAACCGGATGCAGTCTACGTCATTCACGGAACGTTAAATTTATTGGGTAATTTTCATTCTTGGGGTGCTCCCGCAGTACGCCTGCACCCCCACGCAGAGCCGGATTCGTCCCCCTCGGCCGCCCCTGGACGTGGGGCGTGGCACCTCCACTTTAGATACGAGTCATTAAAAACTGAGTTATATTTCCACCCTGAAACATTGTTTTGTAACTTTTAAACCTTTGGCAAGCTATTACGAGATGGACACTTCTTTGCCAAGGAATCATTTAGGTTGTACTTTCGCTACTTCGAGAAAATAGGATGAATTTATGCACCAGACTTGTGGTCCATCATCCAGCCTTAACTGCACGCTGCGAATACAAACGACTACTGACTTTGAGCCGGTATCAGGTCTCTCCTAAGAACTACGCCACGGAAACGCGAACGCGGCTTTCGATTTCACCGTCTCCTAAGAATTTGAGGAGTATATCCAGGCATAACCCCAATCCTATGCTTCAGTAACAACTGCCAAGAAAACCCGCCATTAAAAAAGCATTATACTTAATGAGTACACCGTTCAAATAGCACCCAGCCCTATTAACAGGTGTAATGTCAGTTCCAGATAGTACATCAGATAGTACATCAATGCGATCCAAAGCCTGGGTCCAAGATATTGCTGCCATAAATACAGAGGTTTAATGCCTTTGCCAAACCTGCGTGAAAATGCACGCTGAGGGACACACACGTGTGCAAAGGCGTGTCTCAAAATCCAAATAAGCTGTTTGGTTCAGCTTTCTGAAACTGAGTTTATTGATCTGCAGCCACGGCAACCGGAGCGGGATGTCTGAATTCCAATGTAATTCATTCATTAGTTCTGAAGCCCTTTAACTTACTTAATTTACAATGTTGTAGACGTGAATGGGGATATGGTTGGTCGCGCGCACACACACACACACACACGCACGCACCCATGCACGCACGCACGCACGCACGCAAACACACACACACACACACACACACACACACACACACACGAGCACACACGCGCACACACACGCACACACACACACACACACACACACTTGGTGGAGCAAACACAGAAGATTATCAGCCAACCTGTTATTGAAGATGCAGAGAAGGGCAACTTCGTTAAACTGCTCAGCCTTTGTTTCCTTCCCCATTGATGTCTGTCTCACAAAACAGCAATGCGGACACATGATTTGGACGCTGAAGTAAAACTGAATTGGTATTTTCTAAATCGGGCTTAATTTGGCATTTTTGCCCTTCTGAGAAAATACACTAAAAGTGGATTGAGAGGATGTTTAAGACACCCATTAAGAGGCTTTGAAATGCCACATTTATAGATTCCAAGCTCTATGACTAGACAGAAAAATAAAAAAATATACATTTTAATGCGAACAACAGAAACCCAACTAATTATAATTTCGATTTGGAACCTCCGGCCTCTGGTTTGATTGACAGTTGTTTTAATACGAGGGCTAAAACCAGACACCAGTGTAATTTCAATTGTCAGCGATCTACATTTGCATAAGTAATATTTGTAAACAGATCATCAATATTCAAAGCAGCTCTGATGCCTGTGTAATTATTCTTTTATAAGTTTTTAAATTAAATGTATGGGAGGAAAATAAAAAAGAGAGAACACAGTAGACCTTGAGATGCTCTGACTCATGCAGCTTTGTTTGGCTCTTCCACACGGGGAAACAGGGAGTGGCAGCAGCAGTCAGAGACACCCGAGCCACGTGATTTCTGCTCTACTTCTTGCCAAAGCTGTCGCTGCCTTGAACGGATGCAGGTGAATTGAGGTACAACTTTTTTGGACCGCAGCCGCAGGACAGACGAGATGACAGCTGAGGGCAGGAGCATGAAAATATACAATGTTCCTGTCCGACTGACTGAGGGGGGCTACAACCTGTTAGCAATGCACAGAGTGATTTTTCCTGCTGCCGGGTCTTTCAAACGGTGTCAGAATCACATACACACACACACACACACACACACACACACACAAACACATTCGCAAACACAAAAAACACACACAGAACTCTGTTACTGAGATGTGAAAAAAGACCATTTTGCTTGTAGGGAAAATCACTGAACAAACTAAAATGTGTAAAGTGTGCATTTTTCAGTACAGTGGTGTCAAGCATTGTCAAACAAGGGCGCAACCACGATTTGCTTGCAGATGTCTTCGTGTGTCAATTTACTCCTCCTTCATTGCTACATCTATTTGAAAACTATATACGAGTTGCAGCATCAAAAGTCCCTCATTGTCTTTGCTGGTGAAATCAGTCTCATCCAAAGTTAAATTTAAATCTCCCAAGACACTCAGTTCTCATGTAAGGACATTACAGTTTGGCATTTATTGCTCCTCGTATTTGTTTGTACTTGTTTTATAACAGAGTTCTGGGACTCTTCTGTCTACGAGGCTGCTGATGCATTCATTCATTCTTTCATTCATTATCTATACAACTTATCCTGTATTCAGGGTCACAGATGTTGCTGGACCCAATCCAAGCTGTCATTGGGCGAGAGGCGGGTTCACCCTGGCAAGTTGTTCACATATAGAGACATACAACCATTCACTCGCTCATTGTAATGAGAGCGATTGAGTGACGGCTCTCTCATATGGAGATATACAGCTATTCACACTGTTATTCACACATCATATAGATTCAAACCACAACTGACTCTCATTCACACGTCATACAGGGGACATGCAACCATTAACTCACTCATTCACACATCTGGGCAGTTTAGGATCTCAAGTGAAGCTAGTGCATACTTTAGGACTGGGGGAGGAATCCGGAGAACCCAGAGGACACCCACGCATACACGGGGAGAACATGGAGACTCAACGCAGAAAGGCCCTCTGCGGGAATCCAACCAGCAGATATCCTGCAGTGCGGCGGCGCCAACCACTGCGCCACCATGCCGCCCCCTACATTAATTCAGTGCCGTAAAAAAAAAAAATTGCGGCCATCGCATGGATCCTGTAGCTCATTTGGTTACAGTTCACCACCTCATTCGACAGAACGTGATGAGCAGGCCCCTCATCTCAGACAGAAATTCACTCGGGCCGGACGGTGCGGAGGACCCTCCCATGTCCTTCCCTGTCAGGGAAATTCGTAGAGGATGACGGGAAAGGTTTCGCCGTTGACAGTTTCAGTGTCGCGCAGAGGAAATGCATTCGGAAAGTCTGATATTTGAACAGTAAAAAAAATGTTTTACGGCGTTTCAGGCGGGTTAATGGGTGTGAAAAACTGTCCTAGTCCGAAGAACAGGGAATGTGGAAAGAGTCCTTGTCATATAACCCGAGCGTCCCTGGAGATGAGGGTTTTTTTAATTACTTGGGAAAAAATTCACACTTTGTATACTTAATGGGTCCTACTAAGCTTAACACAGAGGGCTGCAGTGATGAGGAGAACATCAGTCCCATTTCCAAAATGAAATGACATCAGTTTTACACACTTGTTAATTCGGAAGGGTAATTGTTGGCTCGACGGGGCTGCTGTCTTGTCACAGCTACAGTCAGAGCCTGTGTTTCAGTCTGGCATTTTGTCTGGAGGGAACGGTGACGGCACGGCATTCAATTAAATATTCCATATAATGCCGTCAGATGACAAAACAGCAAATTCCATTGGATATCTACAGATCGATAAACAGAAATTAAACTCGACATTGTTTAACAGAAGGCCCCTGCTCTCTCTCGGTCAGGCGTTTAAGGTCGCTTCGGTGAAAACGGTGGAAAACGGCGGAAAATACTGAAAAAAGTAGTTCGTAACTTGACGCGAAATATCTTCACCTTTTTCGCCTTTTGACGGTTTCACATCGACAACCCCAGATTGTTATTGATCACTGTGAGCAAAAGAAATGCCAATAGATGACGGATCATACTCACTTCATTATCACCATCATCATCACATGTTTGTTAAATTACTGTCAGCTCAGCGTTGCTCGCTCTATGACCGAATATCACACATATATCTTTATTCGCCCTGATTCATTTGTACTTCTTGTCATAGTTTGGGGGGAAAATGAAGTACTCTTTTTGGTTGGACACGAACAGTTCAAGCACTTTTTCGGGAGAGTGTCAGTGAGGAGGGTAATATGTGAGAGTAACTGCCAACAGCAAGTTGAACAAATAGCTAAAAATCCACTACAGGTGAAAAAAAGTACATGTATATATATATATATATATATATATATATATACACGCACAAAACTTTATGCACGTCATTGGTTCTTGAAATGGGGTGATGCACTGTGATCTGTGCTGTCCCCGAATTGCGGCTCACATGAAACCCCAGTTCCGCCGTGACAGGAAAACAGCAGGGGGATTGGAGGCAGCGACCAGTGACACACCAGAGGAGCCAGGACGCATCAGTCAGAAGAAGTGGAGCTTACATGCCGTCCTTCTCCTGTAATCCTGTCTGCCCTCATGCAGCACAGGCTTGTTTTGTTCCCGATCCACCTGCCTTGTCCTCTGACCCTTCTCAAAAGAAA
Source organism: Fistularia tabacaria (assembly GCA_901007705.1). Lineage (NCBI taxonomy): Eukaryota > Metazoa > Chordata > Actinopteri > Syngnathiformes > Fistulariidae > Fistularia > Fistularia tabacaria. Next base: position 19,144 of record CAAKHD010008587.1, on the reverse strand, counting down.
AAAAAAAAAAACAGTGAAAACTGCAGCCCGCAGCACTGCTCTCTCTTAGCTCGGCAACCGCTGACAGTGACGTCATGGCCAGAAACTTTTAAACTTGAACTTCACTGACTCTAAAACAAAGTTTAAGTCGCACACAGACGCCGACCGACAGAAGTGGAAGACAAGGGAGTCCGAAATTATTATTTGGGATGCAGAAAGGGCGAGACCCATAAATCAAGAAGCTTTTACTGTCATCGTGCAGGTTCCCGTACCACGAAATAAATGCAAAATAAGTCACATGACTGAGTTCTAAATGTTTCTTTAGAATATTAATTCAATAATTATCAGGGATGCAGCGCTGTTGGAGCCTGTCCCAGCTGTCACTGGGCGAGAGAGGTGGGGTTCAACTTAGATCGATCTCAGGGCCACATTCTGTATAGAGATGCACAACCATTCACTCTCAGTCACATGTCTGGACAATTTAGGGTCTCCAATGAACCTACTCCGTGCTTTTGGACGGTGGGACACCGGAGAACCTCAGGAACCCAGGTAGATACTTGGAGAACCTATTGACTCCAACCTGCCATCATCGAAGCAGAGACCTTCTTGCTGTGAGGCGGACGCGCTAATAACTGCACCACCGTGTCGCCTTGAACTGCAAGAGTTTCAACAAATTTGGATGAATCGTCAATTTGAGCTCCGGGTCCATACACCATAATAAGGTGAATTTCCAAATTTCAAATTCACCAATTACAAATCGAGAATATTTCCATCACAGGGTCGCATATAGAGACATAGAAGCAGTCACTCTCTCATTCACACGTCTGGGCAATCTAGGATCTCCACTGAAACTCCTGCATGTTTTTGGACGCAGACAGGGGGAGAACATGGGGACTCCACACGGATGAGCTATTTCCACAGGTAGCCAGAGAACACCCTGCTCTCGAAGGCCACTGAACCTTAACGCCAAAACCCGTGAGACTACATTACGGCCAGCGGATGAAGACTATCTGCAGTGAATGCAAGCTCTTGGTCAATACTTCAAATTCAATACTTCCAGTTCAACTGCAGACAGGGACAGTAAGGTTTTCAGTTACTGTCCGAATATGCAGATTTCTTTTGTTTTCATTACTTCACTTAATGGTGTATTTTTCCGGCCAAAAGGACTTTTCATGCACTGCTGTTTAGGGATTCAGTGGAGGATTTGTTATTTTCACAAAGTTCTGAATTTGCAGGCGTCTCGCAAACACACGCTGCTTGTAAGAATTTAAAATGTGGCTGGTGTCTGGTTCCAGCGGGACCCGGTCACGGCCCTGACCCGGCCTTCATGAGCGAGAACAATAGAAGGAAGAAAGCAATGCGACGACACTTCATGCATATCAGGAGAGCCCCTCCGTTCGGGCTTCTGCATATTTGAATGTTTCCGCGATAACAATCACCTCCCTCCGGCCCAGGTTGAAGAATCCGCGCTTCTATACCGGTGGGTGAGGTCACCGCAGCAAAACACGATCCGAGTGACATGAAGTGACGCCACGTTTTCCATGTGCTGTTTATACCTGATTTCGGGAGCGCGTGTCGATGCCAACTGTGTTTTTCACACAGATGAAAAAGAGCACCTGCAGGCACGGTGTCTTCATTTGCCAAAGGCGAGTGGTCGCTTCCTTTTCCAAATCTAATTTACTCGCTGTCAGCAGAAACACGTTAACTTGAGTCAGGAGTTTTGGTTTTTTCCAGTGCAGATATGTGACTCTCCCTGAGGTTTTTGTCGGTCCACAGGAAAAAATAAACAATGATGTTTCTCAGATAATTCAATCGTGTCGAGTCAAACAAGTGAGATGCAATCTCACGGATATATAAAAACATATTCCACACACACAAACACACACACACACACACACACACAGAAGTGAAAGAGAGTTTAATAACGCAAAAATGTGAACCTCCTCGTTCAAGTCAATCATCATGCAGCTCGCCGTGCGAGGATTATCTGAACACGCTCAACTGAGTCATTACAGCCCACCACAGTTTTCCTCCCTCTTTTCCATCTTTCGCTCTCCCCAGACAATGGCCCTATCTCTCTCCTCTGAACTCCGAAACACAGAAGCGCGTCCGACGCACACACACACACACACACACACACACACACACACACACACACAGGAACACACGCCGCTCTGCTCTCCCATTCCTGAGAGACACGTCTCCCACCGACAATCGCCCCTGCTTTCTTTGGGCCCGTCTTGCTCTCTTCGGGAACATTTGAAATCACTCCCGGAGATGCACGTTGTCTGCGACCTTCATGAATCGCAGTCTCTAGTACCCCCTGTTTCATTTTCCTCATTTCTCTTCCTTCCTGGTCCTCCATTATATCCCTGTATCTTTATGTGGGGCATCTCCTCCGCCAACGCAGCGTCCCCCCCCCCTTCACAATACCCGCGCATTGTCCAGCTCACCTCTTTATTCTCTCATCCCTTTCCCTTTCAGCCCCTCTCGGCTGGCCCACTGTTGACTGTCTCGCTCCATCTCTCCTTCACGGGTGCAATGGCTCTCAGGGATTGATGTTTAATGAAGCCGTTGCGCGACGTAATCCTCGATGAGGGACGTCTATGTAAATGCGGCCCCGGTATTTGTTTGCAACCTGAAACATCCACACCTCCTCGTTTCACTGAGTCACCCTCCGAATGTTTTTCCTCGCTCATTCAACTTGCAGCGAGCGGCTTCTGGAGAGTCGTCATCCCGATAAATACTCAAACGCATGCATTGGCACGCTCCGCCGTCTCTTTTGTACATAAAACACGACCAGACTTTGATAGCAGCGTGTTTATGGGCCGGAATGCAACATTTTGGTGAGCGGGCTGAAGCATGTTCAAAAGCATGTAGATGAGCTGGAGCTCTAATCACCGCCGAGCCTGGTGTGGGCACTTGAAAGCGAACGGGCCTGATATCTCCTCTCCCCATACATGGGCACCTCTCTGAAATCTTTATTATGGTAATGTCTGCACTGCCGCGAAAAACAAACACACGTGCATGTCGAGACGTACACAAACTTGCAAATAGGAACACTCAATTCTCAGCAGGCCGCGTTTTCTTCAAGGCTCGCAGTGGAAAGCAGGGAGGCTTTTTTTGGGGGGGGGGGGTTGCTTCATTCGAGAAAGAACAAGCAGGTAAAGGGCGCATAATTTTGCACTCGTGCCGAAACCGGGGTTGCATGTAAGGATGCAGACTCGCTCTGACTGTGGAAGTAAACAGTCGGGGTTGAGGCCGGGTTCGCGAGAGCGAGCACAAAGGATGGAAGCGATGGGTGATGAGGAGTGACAGTGACGAGAAAACTCTTTGCCACATGGAGGGAAGCGACTTCATCCCTAACCTGCCAGAAGATGTTGTCGATGGTGTTGCCGAGAAATCCCTCCCGGTTGTCGGATGACAGAAGTTTAGGTCCCAGTATCGTCATGAACTCCTCAAAATCCACCTGGCCGTCACCTGCAGCCACACACACACACACACACACACACACACGCACACACACACACACACACACACACACACGCACACACACACACACACATGGAGACAAGCAGACCGGCAAAATGGGGAATCAGAGAAAGGGAAAAAAGGCCGTCAGACCGCAGCTGAATCATGGTTTTTATTCTGAGGTTTATTTGTTTGCCGAAAACAGCAAAGTGCCCCGGGACAGATCAACAGATGGATGTGCCCTCTTCCATAAAGCAACATCCTGCAACATCCTGCACCATCAGCACCGACTCACCTTTTCCAGTCGACCGTGCCGGCACCTGCGCAACTGCATTCTTATCTGTGTTTGCTCAATCTTCCCTTTTTTCAAATGCTTTTTTCCCCCCTTTCATCTCACACTAAGAAAACAAACAAACTAAAAAGCGGACAGCAAAGCTAAATTAACAATGAGGCCACTCGCGTTTGCATGAGGTACCGCAGCACAGCCAACGAGCGGTAATAGACTATGAACATGCTCACAGCAGTTTGCCTCATAAACCGCGTTACTGGAGAGACTCATTATGCTATACGTCGACAATATTCCCCATTTCACAGCACTACCCATACTTCTGGGCTTTTTAATTATTTCCTTGGCGTATTAGCAGATGTAGCAGGGAGTCTTTGCGAGTGTCTTGTTTTAGTCGGATGACACTGAGTCTTGGAGTCTGTAATTTCTAAGAGCAATGTAATTTGGCATTAATTAAAGTGGGTATAGAGACAGCTTAAACTATACGTGCAATTAATGACTACCGTTGCTTTTCTTTTACGAGGTGCGGAGCCAATGTTAAATATTTCTCCGGGTCAGCCTGCAACTCAAGTGGAGGGAATTACATTTTTGATACAGCGGGTTTAGTGCCGAATCACATCGCATTTTTTTTTTTTTCCCAGCGAATACGCGACGAGGGAATTACGCCAAATTAAGCGGTACCTTGAATTACAGCATAAGTTTGCTGTTCCAAAAACCAGATGGCAGTTTCTCAAACAGTACAGCTTTGGATTAACATATTACATGTTAAATGTTAAGCCTACTTTGTCTAAAACCTGAGGGAGGGATAAGAAAATATTACCAGAGATCAGCGGATTAAATTTTCTTAAGGAGGGCTTTCATGACATTAAATTAATCGTCTGAAACGTTTGCGCAGGCTTTGAGAAACCTGACAATAATTGAGGATATTTTTTCTTTTTCTTTTTCCCAAAGCAAGTGTGCCAGGTCGTGCCTTATTAGCAACGCTATCGACATGACATAAAGTCAGACATGGGCATGTTCTCCTACCCAAGCAAACGGGAACAGGGAGACCTTTGCTATTTACCAGGATCTGTGGTATCGAGTACGGCACCCCAGAATCCGTTGAAAGACCTCGTTTGTGATGCCGGCACCGTCTCTAAGTAATTGGAGTTCTCTGTGGAGCAAGAGCCCAGGTTGGGTTTAAGGTTTAAGGAGCAGAGAGTCTCTTTTCTCCAAGGAAATTCTTTCTTTTGACAATTGACCACCTGCTAGCCTCGGAGGTAGTTGAGCAAAGGACAGTTTGAAGGTTGGTGTGATTCTGAATCCCATTCGGGCAGAAAGCAATGAAAAACATTGACTTCGGGGGTTTGGTGCTACTAGACAATATTTTCTTTTATTTGTGTAACAATAAATCCACATATGGCTGGTTTGTTTTGATGAGGAAAGAAAAAAAACATCCTAAAAACTCTCCTGACAATTTATGACGATAGTTTCCATTTTCTGAGCTTGTTCGTCTTTATCGTTCCCCAGAATGGTACTTACAGTATGCAGCAGTTATTTGAGACAAAGAGCCGAATGCGGATTTTAACAACAACAAAAAAAAACAAAAAAACAGATTGTTTGTGTTTTTCTTCGAACTTGAACTCCTGTGTGTCCCTGTGGAGAAACTCACCGTCCATGTCCAGTCTCTGCATGATGATGGCCAGCTCCACTTCACTAGGCATGTAACCCAAGGAGCGCATTGCCATACCCAGCTCCTGTTTGGAGATGAAACCATTCCCATCACGATCCAAAACACGAAACGCCTCACGGATCTCTGCACGGGCAAACAAAGAAAAATCATGTCACAATGCTGTGAACCATCCTGTTGTATTTCTTTTGTTGGGGGTGGAATAAAAGAAGGTGGTAATATTTTGCAGGTGGTGCATTTAGATCTTTTTTAAAATGGTCCCATGTACTTGTATTGGCCTGTGGTGAGAAGGGCAACAATTATTAGTTACAAACCTTTCCTAAATATATCAAATGGGTTTGAAATATAAAAAGCACATAATACGTTCATTCATTCATTATCTGTACCACTTATCCTGCAGTCAAGGTTGCAGGGGGGTAGGTTGGCAACCAGTTTTTATTGCACGAGACGTGGGGTCACCAGTCGATCGCAGGGACGGATATAGAGACAGGCAAACCATTCACTCTTCAATTCACACATTTGGGTGATTTAGGGATGAACCAACATGCATGTTTTTTTTCTCTGGGGCAGAAACGATGAACCCAGATGAAACCAACGCAGAACATGCTTTCCTATTGGAATAGGAGCGGTCGGAAGAGAACCATGGACATTGTCGCAATGAGGCGGAAGCGGTAACCACTGTGCTACCCACGGCGCAGCATATATTTTGCAAAAGTTTGAACACAGACTGTTTGTCTGTGGGAGTTTGGGGGTTGACACAGATTGGCACAAGTTTTGAAACAAACATTTTTTGGAGGCTCCTGACAGTAAATAGAAGAGTCATTATCACTTTGTATCTGTGTCTGCAGTAGTGCTCCTGGTACGAGTACACAATAAACCGTTCACTCACATTGTCCTTATCATTAAATATGACAGGAGAAAATTCGGTATAAGATTATTAATTCAGATTCAATTCCCCAACCGACATCACTTGCAAACCAATTTGCAGCATCCAACCCACCGGTGGCACCATCTGTTGTTGAACTGTCCTGTCAAAAGCACCTGAGCTGCTAGTGTTTCTGTTGATAAAACATGCAAAATATGCTAACGGCTGCATTATAGCGGTAACTCCACCGCGGCTTCCACTTTATACCAATTGGGTCAGTCAGTTTTTTTTGTTGTCATCTCTCTCGTTTTACATCCCGCTGTAGCTGTAGCTTGGCTGCAGCTCGCACGGTGTACTGATTCAGTCAGTCCTTCTGTAAACTCTCTGTTTATTGGCTTGAGGCAGGAACAGAGGATTTGCATTTTGGTATGAACTTAATTCTTTTTTTTGGGGGGGGGGGGTAACCGACTGCATGAAATGTGACTTTCACCTGATCTATCACCGGTTCATTTATGAGGTTTTCTCTCGTGGCTTATTGTTATTGTGTGCCTGTTGTTGCTAAGTGCACCTGTCATGTTACCCTTTGCCTATGCAGGTTTATTCCGGTGAGACGCGAATCACTGTCATAGCCCTGAAAACTCTTGTGTAAGTGGAGCATAGAACTACACGTATAAATATAAGAATTACACGCAGCCACGGCCAAAAGACGACTCCACTTTCTAAGTGAGCGCCCTGAACAGGAGCCCATTTGGATTTAAGACAGGGAAACAGCCTGTCCTGAATGGAGCTCAGATATATAGAGGCACGATAGAGGAACTCAAATTTGAGTGGCACTGCAAGCTAGTTATAAATCCAGTGTTTGGGAGTACAGACAACAACAGGAATTAGTGAAAAAGAGCATTTAATGGTGCATTTAAGTACTTTGCTCCTAAAAAGTAATGCGAAAACACTACTGGTAAATGTGACGGTGTCTGAATGCAGAATATGAAATCCTAAATAACTCTTGACCCCACGTGTCGTCTCTGGGCTGATCTTCCTCCTGCCGATCCTCCTCCTCCCCAGTCTTTAAACAATCCTTTGCAGGCCACTTAGTTTCCACAGTCTAAGGGGATCAAAACCTTTTTACCTCCCGCCTCATACTTTCAGCGAGTGACTCGGAAAAAGCGTTAAAAAACGGCGAGGTGTTCCCTGGAGGCAGAACGGCGGGAGACTGATAAGCCTTGCCACGGGCCGGGTGTGTGTCCTGTCCTTCACGAACACGACAGCTGACCGTACCCAGCTGTCGCTTTCGGAAATGAATGCGCAACCTTTTCTGGACACCAAAGGTATTAGAAAAGTGCTTTGTGCTCTGATTGTTAATTGGTTTGCACTCTTTAAAACAAAGTGAAACTCTATTTCAGGAACCTCCAAAATGTGGTCTATCTTCAGTTCGATTCCCGGCTCCTCCTAGCCTGCCCAAGTGTTGCTGAGCAAGACACTGAACCCGTAACTGCTCTCCTGGCGCTGCTCGGTATCTGCCTTCTGCTCATGGTGCTTTCATGATGGGTTAAATGTAGCGGTCAAATTTAGCTGATGTTGTGCTCTGTGTATAACCAAATGTGACAATAAAGGTGTCCCTCTCACTTCTTCTTTGGGTGCGGGGGGGGGGGGGCTTCTTCTTCACGCCTAAGTAGCATCCAGTGCAGTCACATCTTCGCAAGAACTGCCTGACAGGCTCAGGATGATGCAACTTGCTTTTAGAATTCTGTACGATCAAAGTTGGCGTGGAATGCTAAGGGTCAAGGCCCAATGACAGCTACAGTAATGCTTTGCTGTGGCGACTGCAGTCTGGAGAAGATTAGATTTACATGAAATTAGATTCAACTTGATTGCCATTGCACGTGTACAAGTGCAGGGCAAGGAAATGAGGTTTCCAGCCGAGTAGCATCATGGGTACCTGCGCTCAACCCCTGCAGGGTCTACAACAGTTGTTAACCGTTAGCTTGATAAAGCTATGGATCTGTTAAGGATGATGAGAAACAGTAAGATTACTGAACTCCTGACTCTCCGGAACTTAACTTAGATGCCATGTCTGCCGACAGCCATACGAGTCGCGCCATATGGATTGTGAGCATCAACTTGATGGCAAACAGCAGTTAGGACCGCAAGCGCCTCCAGACAATTGATTTACACCTGTTTCTCTGAAAGTACACAAAACCATGCGGCAAAGAATGAGACTTCAGCTTTGCCTCCGGATTTAAAGTCCACACATAAAACGGTGGAAAAAAACAGCTTGCTGAGAGGCATCACAGGATACATTGAAACAAAATATGTGGTCTCTCGCATTACTGGGTTTTCCAGCTCATTCGCAAGAATGCATCAGATTTTCTGGTAACTTCAAGTTGGCCCGCTCCCTTTTTTTGTCCCATATTCGCTGCACAAGGACTTCTTAGCATTATGTAGCTGAGTGGATCATACTGGCCACATAGGACCTTCACATCACACTGCAATTGCAACGCACAACTCAACTCCATGACATCGACCAACAGTTGCTGAACCTTCATTCACTGCTATCTGATCTGTATAAAGAATTGAGCAAGCTAGTACTGGAAAAACCATTACTGGGCAATCGCATTCAATTGGCCGGGACACGGCGCTATTTCTCAGCTGCATCTCTGGCAGCTTCTCTTGATGAGTTGACACAGTCGTCTAAACAGACAGGCCTTGTCGTTCCCCCTCCAACTCCCTCACGCTGCGGTCAAGCAGATGCTTCCTCAGTGACGTCGCCACGTGCTAAAGGTTGTTCCAAAGTCAGGGACCTGCCATTTATTCATGCTCGGCAGTCTGTCACAGGTCTTTTCTTCAGGATCCGCTGGACATGGTCTGCACTCAGCAAATTAAAGATGATGTCAATGGAGTGCTCTTGGAGGCCAAGCAGCATAACCAGCTGTGTGTGTGTGTGCGTGTGTGTGTGTGTGTGGGGGGGGTCCTCCTTTGTCTCCTCCACCTGACGTGGCTCCAACCTGAGACGGACCATTGCTAACTGTTTCTCAGTGGCACTCAGATTTTGACTGCGGGAAGGTGGTGTTTTTGTTGTTGTTGTTGCGCTCAGTCCTGTCGACTTTCACTCACTGTCTACCCTTGAAGGTGGTGCGAAGCTTTATCGTCTCGTTATCTTTCGGTCAACTTCAGAGCTAGCTAACACCATGGTGCTGATGGAACTCTGGAAACTGGATTAAAGGTCACGGACGTTACTTGCCATGACTCAAGCAAACCCCAACTGCAGGAGGAAGGCTTTCTGTGGCTCCACTGTTGATACGTGCGCCAAACCGAAACTTAAAAAACATGTTACACGGCCATCTGATGAGGTTACCTGTACATCTAGGTAAGGATGGAGATTTTTTACATTGAGTATAAGATAGGGAGTTTCCTGAATTCCCTGACCAGCATGGAATGTACTTTCTTTTGCAGTGCTGATCACTTGCTTGATAACGTCAGAATTCAATTAATGCGTAACGGTGATGCTCTTCTGTCCGGCATGAAGCTCAGTGAGCAGCGTGCACAGGGACCAGGTTGGGTGGTGATTCTATGATGTGAGACCCCCAATCCTGCAGGAATAGAAGGCTTTTTTTTTTTTTTTTTCCAAACACAATGGCTTCAGGTTTCTTCTCACACGATTGGAATCGATGAAATCGCACAAAGAAATATATTTCATCGTTGTTTAACCTACTGACAAATCATCAAACGAAACATCCGGTTTGGTTCCAAGAGCCCAAAACCGGACTTTGCTTCCAATGTTCATGCAAAACTCACTAGTCTCAAATGATTCCACCTTTTATAAATAGAGTTTCCATTTCTTGCACAAAGTCAACCAAATACAGGCGGCCCTTGCAAGTGACACAAAAAAATTGATGCCTAACATTAAATGCATACTTTGAGATTATTTAAAAAGAGAAGCAATACATCCCAGACTGTAGTTGTACCTCGAGGATGCATGTAATACCCTTCCAAATGAAAGCATTAAAAATGTTTCTAAAAGGTGACTCTGCGGCGTGTCTTATTAACGATTCATCAAATGTAGACTTTACACAAACCTTCAGCTCATGAAATGCTGCGGTTTTACAGCTTTCGGCTTCGCGGTTTGACTCATCATTTTACAACGGGGTTTTTACGGCCACATTAGTGACTTCGTTCACAAACAAAGCTCTAAAAACTACTTGCGTGAAATCGGAAAAGAACAGAAAGATAGTTTTCTGGTGGAGATAGATTAGCATCTGCAAACTGAAGGGAGATATTTTGTCAGGTAGGTAGAAACACTACGACAAATGAATACTGTCTTCCTCCTTGGTTTGCCAACAGCGCTGCCAAAAGCGATATTCGTTTGTAATAAGCTCATTTCAGTCATTAAGAGAGGAGTTGTTACGTTAATGAGCAATAATAGTCAAAACAAGAATTTAAATACTTGGCAACAGAATTTCAGCAATTTTCATTGGAATCAGTGATCACCATCGCACACCCAAATTTATTTATTTTTTCGCTGAGAGAAGTTGTTCGGGCGCGAGGTTACGTTTCAAAACATGGCGTTTTACGAATGTCACGCTCGCGGCTCAGCTTCCGCCCACGAGTTCAAGACGTCCTCCAAAACACCAACAACTGCAATACTAGTTTCTCAAAAAGCCAATTTTGTGTGTGCGTGTGTGTGTGTGTGTGTGTGTGTGTGTGTGTGTGTGTGTGTGTGTGTGTGTGTGTGTAAATGATGAGTCCTCTGTGGCTTAATGAAGGTGCCAGATCTGAAACGCTCACATGAATCAGTTTTTAATGCTGTGAACAAACATCTCCTTTCTTGCCTAGGCTGAAGAGTAATATCCTTAGAAATAACTCCAGAATTACTCTTGTCCCTCTCAAACACTCCTTAGTAAATGACGTGTTAAAAAATAGCACCCATGTAAATTGCAGTTTTTTTTTTACATTACTGGAAGTGCTGTAGCTTTTCTTTCAGTGTGATCAAGGTCGGGATGACCCCCCGCCTTTCTCCCTCTTTTAACTCTGCTAGACGCTGTTACCTCTTTTGCCACTTACTATATCTTATAAATCCAGACGGGGAAGCCCCGATCCCCTCCGTACAGCACAATCCCCACCGGCGTAGCCGGGAGCCTTTCCAACAATATCTTCTCCCACTGAACTCTTCCATCTAATTTAAAACGATAAAGGAAAACACACACGCACACACGCACACACACACACAGGCGTGCGGGAGAACACACACACTAACACACACACACACACACACACACACACACTCACAGCTCATGAGGTATCTATCTTCTCATGCAGCTGAATTCCGGAAACCGCAGAGGACAGTCTTAGAAAATACCCTGGTCGATCTCAGGTCAGCTAATTACCGTCTAATCGTTGGGCACCATCAGAGTGGATGTAGGAACAAGTGAGGGAGGAGTTTCGTGGGGTGTGAGCGGGGGCGGGCTAGGCAGGATCAAATTAATCAACGTTATAAAGGCCGAGGGAAAGACAGGAGGGACGGTTTCGAGTCTTTATTCAGTGTCTTCCTACTGACGTTAAATTGCGTTCTCTCGATGGTGATACCTCACAGGTGTCGTTTTGGCGGGACCCTCTGTCAGATCTTCGCAGGTAAAACACGACTGAGAAGACGAATAACCGGCTGCACGGAGCGAAAGTAAACCGTGACTTCCCCAAGACTAATCCTTTCTCTAATTTGAGCGATGCATTTTGCACGAACTTCGTCTTTTTCAATCTCTCTCGGGCCTCTTGTCATTAATATTTTCTCCCAGACACGCGGCTCCATCCTTCCTCTGTGTAAAAGTCAGTTTCAGATCTGTCTCGCTCCCGTCTTTTGCTCCGTCAGCCGCATTAGAGCCGAGGTTCAGTCGCAGTCCCCATCTAAGCCTTTAAATATCTCCCACGGCTGATAACTAGACTTGAGCACCGTGCCGCCGCTTCCCTTTTCTCACCGCTAAATAAAGCCAGAATCAGAAGCAAAGGATTGGGGACTGCGGGTGAATGTGCGGTCTTCCCAAAGCAAAGGGAGATATATTTGTATGCAGCTCCACGGCGAACAGTACATTTTCAGTGGGGTCCAAATGCACTGCTCCCTTATGGATCACTGAGTTATGCCTGTGTGTGAGTGTGTGCGTGTAACACAGCCCCGTGTGCTGCTTTGTGTTCCGAGGCCCCCGGGAGGACGCTCCATGTTCTTACCGTGATTGATGAAGAGCCTTAAACCCGGGGAAGAGAAAAACGGTGATCTGACATGGGGGTGATTAACTAGCCTTCTATCTACGGCAACAGATGATCCTGGAAGAACCTTCAGCATCTCTCTGAAGTGGGATTTGGAGTTTTCAGATGCTGGCAGCGAAATACCAAGAATGTTGTGTCCACATCGAGCGATATCTATTGGCTGCTTTGGATACGTCTCGAAAAGAGAAAAAAAAAAAGAAAAAAAAAAGGGGGCTGAGATATTGCCTTATCATAACGTCTGGAGTTCCGCCGTCCAGATTCAATTTATGTAAGGGCTTTCCATAGGTCCGGACCGCTCTACCCTTCACGCCGTCCTTGACAAACAAAAACACGGAGGCGTAACGGCGGCATGTTGATGAGACATTTCACTTACTGTCAGAGCTGTGCTCAGCTACAGCGAGCGTTTCAGTGGACCGGGTTGAGTCAAGTTTCGCATGAGGGACATTGGATTAAAAGATTTATGCTACAAAGTGCTTCATACCAAAGCTCATTCGCACAGACAACAATAGGCCACATGCATAAACGCAAACAAACAGCCTCGGTTAGAAAACGCACACTCGCTCTCTTCCTCCTCACTCAGCAACAGGATTAGCCCCCACCGCCACCGCCATGGCAACCCGTGTCAGAGAAATATGAACTTTGTGAATGGAAAATGATTTGTTTATACACAGAGCGCGCGCCAGAGATTATGTCAGATAATCTGGAATATACGGTGTTTATTGGGATCTCTCAGCGTGCGCCGTCATTAAAACTCTGACTGACAGTCGCACAGGCTGAGAGGAAGCTGCCAGTCTTTCCAAATAAACTAATGCATTATTCAAAAGGTATCACTGTATAAATGTATTCACGTCTAGATTTGTCGAACTACTTCTCTACGTCAAGTATTTTCGCGAACAATCTGAAACCTTAATTCCGATGTCTAAACAGTCGCCGCGAGATTTGGCCGACGCCGTCGTCCGCAGCCCGAAATGAAACGAAGAGGGTTCTAAAGGACATCTAAAGAAACGTGAAAGCTTTTGCTGAGAAGCGAAAATGGGAAACTTGGTGAAAAGAGTGTTGCATACTCCAAAGTCCATGTCCACATCCACATAATACAGCCATTTGATTTAGGGCTTTGTATTTTCCTGGAAGGAACATCAATACAGTTTTTGAGGACAAAAAAAAAATGGAAATACTGCTTTATCAGTAATATTTTACATTTATTCTCATAAGGGGCGGCACCGAAGCGCAGCGGTTAGCATTTCCGCATCATAACAGGTCCCTGGTTCAATTCCTACAGGGCAGCCTCTCTGTGCGCTCAGTTTGCATGTTCTCCCCGAGTCTGCGTGGGTTTCCTCCCCCACTCCACAAACATGAGGTTCAGTGGAGATCATAAACGGCCCAGATGTGAATGAGATGGTGAACGGTTGTATGTCTCTATATGTGGCTCTGTGATGGTGACCGGTCGCGGGTGAACCTCGGCTCTCGGCCAATGACAGCTGGGATGGGCTTCTGCAACCCTGGTTAGCGGTAGAGATAATGAATGAATGAGTTCTGGAAGTTCCACGATGAAAAGACTCTACTTCTACGCGAGAAGAGAGGACGAAGATCATGTCGGAACAAATATATGACCCTGTCTTGTCGGCGTTTAAAAATCTTTAAGGCCTCGGCGTACAATAAATCACCATTTCATTTCCTCTTACTTTAAATCATGGAGCTACAAATCAATAGACCTGCCCAAGTGTCTCTATTATCGATGTTTACACAGGGCGATTTCAACATGTAAATGAGGACCCTCCTCCTTCCCAACCCCGAATCAATACATTTACGTCTTTTATGAAATGTTTATTCATTTCAACCTTCTCTCTGTCTCTCTCTCTCCCAAGCCTCCATTCACAGCAGATCATTAGAATTGATTATATTCCTCAGGCAGCGGGACAGGGGGATGCGCCGCTGCATGCTGTCATGACCTGACAATACTGCACTGTCCTCGCGGTGAGACAATAATTGCAGGTTCCCCGAAGTCTACCTTGCGCCCACTTACCCGTAACCCCCCCCAAATCCCCCTCCACTCCCCCAGCACACTCACCTCCCAGCTCCTCTGTGGAAATACTGGTGAGCTGGAAGGCCTCGCTGCCCTCCGTCAGGGAGCTGCTTAGATAGTTGTCTGGATAGAGCAGGCCCGCCCGCACATGGTGGAATGGCATCTTCTCCCTGCTGAGCACACACACACACACACACATACACACACACACAAACACACACATATGTAAGTGCACGGGAAAACGCACTCACGCATGCGTGCACACAGACACATACACGCAGTCTAAGTAACTTAATGTGTGTGTGTGAGTGCAAAAAAAAAAAAAGGAGGGGGGGTGTGTGTACTTGTGTATTCCGACTCCGTCTACCAGCACGGTCATGAGCCCGTTTTAGAAACACACGCTCTTGTGAAGGGGAAGCGTGCCCCCCCCTCCCCCCCATCCTCCCCCCCGCACACAGAAACTGCTGTCTCCTTGTGGAAGAATCACAGTGACAAATTATGTAATCACATTATAATTCAATGCAGCCGCAAAAAATAACAAAAAAAAACCCTGTCTTATTGTTCCGATAAATATCAGCACAATCCGTATTATCCGCCAGTCGTTCGCCCGCCGTTCTTCTTCTCCTGCTCCCTTTTTGTTCCATTTCCGAGGTCCACAAAGGAGAGGCGGTAAGTCCCGTTACATGCCAGCGTTTCCTCTGACCCCCCCCCTCCACAAACACACACACACACACCCACCCTCCCTTCAGGATCTGTCACAGTATTCCCACGACCACCCGACGCCCTGGCAGTGGGTTTGGGTTTTCCCGCGGTAACGTGTTGGCATTCCAGCAACATGCTTCATTTGGCGGTCCTGCTAGAGAGAACGCAGGAACCCAGACGAGGTTATTGGGGGACAGACAGAAAAACGGGAAGGGGGAGTCGGCGGCCCGGGTGGAGTTAGTGTGAGCTGCCAGACACCGCAGATAAAGGCCCCGGAGTGGGGCTGCTTCTCCTCTCTTCTGCTCTCCTCTGTTATTCCCCCCCCTCCCTTTTCTGCCTCCTTTCCTCTCCACCTTCGTTCAACTCCATCCTCTCCTTTCTTCTCATCCCCTTTCTGTCCCCTCTCATATTATATCCCCTTCTCCTCTCCTCTCTTTCCTCTGCCCTCCTCATCTCCTCTCCTTCACTTCCCCATGTTCTTCTTTCTTCTCCCCCCCCCGCTTACTGTCCCCTTTCCTCCCCCCTTCTCCTCTCCACTCCTCTCCTCTCATCCTCAATCCTCATCCTCTGCTCTTCTTTCTCCCCCCCCCCCGTCTGTCCCCTTTCATCCCCCTCTTCTCCTCTGTAATTCAATCATTTCAGACCTTAATCCTTTGTATATCTCGGAATCAAAGTCAACAGAGGAAAAGGACGTGGGTGGTGGTAGAGGTGGGGGGAGGGGGTCGATGGAGGTGGTGGTGGTGGGGGGGGGTCGCCGAACCAAAGGCAGCGCTAAAGGTTAAGAGCCCGGGGATGCAGGGAAGTCATCTTGAGCGAGCGCCAGGTGTGAAGACGGCCGCGGTCCCGCCAGACAAGAGACCGGCGAGGAGACGCGACGCGTCCGAGGGAAACGTGTTCATCGGTCCATCTGCTCCCCGGTCCCGCTCCCGTCCCACCTGCGCATTAAAGGTGCTCAGGTCGCCATGGCAACACTCATCAGCTCTGCGGACGTTCGTCCCAGCTAACAAGATGGAAACGAGCGTTTACAGTCCCGCTTTCCATATACTGCCTTTCGGCCTGGAAGCGGAATCACGGATGTTAACGTTCCTCTTGACATACAACTAAAGATGTGTGTATTCATGGCTGAGTCAGACGGGATGGCTGGCAAACACCGAAACATACATCTCTCCGACGGCGTCGGGTGTTTAAATACACCACGGATCATTGTGGGAGACACATTTGTGTTTCCTCACTATGAAACATTTGGCTTTCTGGCGACCGCGTACATCCAGACATACGGTTGGCCAATGTGTTGCTAGGTTGCGCAGATACTGCGGATTCTTTTTTTTTTCTTTTTTTTAAAGATAATTTTCCAACGACGGGGTCGTCGACGTGTTTTGCACTCAGAAGGCGAAAGAACCCATTAGTGTACAAACAGAGGAAAGTAAAGGTGAAATCCTTCAACTCCCAGAATCCAACACACCTCAGCAATTATTTCAGCGGTGCGGAGATGAAGAGGAAATGTGAGCCGATATCGATATGAGAATGTATTTTTACAGTCCATCTGCTCTCACAATTGTTCCCCTGACGAAAACGCCCACTCACTCGCGGGCAAAGCGGCAGGAAATACACAAACACGCATCAAACTTAGCGGTGGATTCTTCCTCCAGTTCTTTTTTTTTTTTTTTTTTTTTCTACCTCCGTCTCCTCGTTTCTCCGCCAGCATGTATTTTTGGATTGTGGTTTTCTCGGCTCATGAAATCACAGACCGTCGCCGCGGAGACGTACGCGAGAGCCGACGAGGACGAGCCTCCGTCTGACGAGCCTTATTGGCTCGGCTCGGCGCAAAACAGATAGACGGACCTGCGCCGTGCAGGTGGGCGGAGGGTGGATATGAGGAGCCAACGGATTGACTCCAGCCTTTGACCTGTGGGGTCGATCTGTGCCCCGAGGGAGCCGGGTCTCTGCGTCCACAGCGAGGGGGAACGTGAGGAACGGGGGGGGGGGGGGCAACAGATTCGGGGCCCCCGCTGGGAAAAGCGGAGAGGGGAGAATCATGTTTTTTGTTCTTTTTCCTTTCCCCCCTCCTGACACAACCCTCATGGAGACAAAAGAACGTGCGGAGGGGAGAGGGAGAGAGAGAGAGAGAGAGAGAGAGAGAGAGAGAGAGAGAGAGAGAGAGAGAGAGCGCCGGGGAGGGAGGGGCACCCCGACGTGTGTCCCCCCAAAAGCACACACGCGCCCCGCCCCCCGAGAGAGATCTCAATCGCGCGCGA